>QXVZ01004796.1:0-31981 GCA_008931825.1 Phallusia fumigata
ATGCCGTTGAAAGACTTATGCAGTTACACGCGTGCCATATTACGGCGCGCGCTGTGTATTGCGATTGGGTCCGTTACAGGAGAGTACCAGCTGATATTGAGTATTTATAAGATCTGTTCAATTCCCTATGTAAAACAAATAAACCTGTTGTTGTGGCACGCTTGGATACCATATAATATCCAATCGGTCAAAAAACGCTAATGTTGTAACATTAAAATGATCCTGTTTAACAAGCCGCCATTCCTTGTGGGGAGAAAAACGTTGTAATATAAAAATGATTCCATTAGGAACCGGCTCTGCCTCAAACTTTACACAAACCCACTTGGTAATCAACCACCTTTTTCAGTGCTTGTGAGGAGGAAAATGTTTTCGACGATTCGCTGCCAAATGTCGCGGCCGAAAACGGTCATGACACCACGGACAGCGACACGACGAGCCTAGAAAGCTTTATAGATCTGGTGGAAAACCCCTCTTCTTNAAATTATAAATAAAGCCCTTTGTTTTGTGTCATACACAACCTTCGAAGTTAAAATTTGTTTCCTAGCGGAGTTTGTGTCTCCGGTCGTACAAACGTTTTTGAAACAAACAACTATTTAAAGATCGAAAGCGCTCTTCGTTTGAGTGCCCATATAAGATTCTCTTGATACTAATGCAACCACATCCATAGAAGTAAGGTCTCAAAGCCCCTAACTGGCGTATGTGCTAATTTTTACCTGGACACGTACTCATACACAAACAAAACCATCAACGTGTTTTACAATGTTGCTCAGGAGAGTCGAGAAAATTCGGTTAGTACCAGCATGAGAGCGCTGACGCCGCGCGAACGAGAGAGCATCCTTTTTCTGGAGGAGATCATTCAACAACACGATGAGTGGTCCCTTGAGTAAGTAGCAAGACAAATCGAGCGTGCTGAGCAAGATATTTCGTGGACTAATAAAAATGCCGTTGAAAGACTTATGCAGTTACACGGGTGCTATATAACGGCGCACGCTGTGTGTTGCGATTGGGTCAGTTATAGGAGCGTACCGCAGCTAATATTGAGTATTCCCTTTGTAAAACAAATAAAGTTGTTGTTGTGGCACGCCGTTTGGATACAATATAATATATAGTCGGTCAAAAAACGCTATTGTTGTAACATTAAAATGATTTTGTTTTTTAAACCGCCATTCCTTATGGAAAGGAAAACGTTGTAATATAAAAATGATTCCATTAGGAGCCGGCTCTGCCTCACACTTTACACAAACCAACTTGGTAATCAACCACCTTTTTCAGTGCTTGCGAGGAGGAAAATGTTTTCGACGATTCGCTGCCAAATGTCGCGGCCGAAAACGGTCATGACACCACGGACAGCGACACGACGAGCCTAGAAAGCTTTATAGATCTGGTGGAAAACCCCTCTTCTTACTCATCTCCTCAGCTATCCGACGACCGTATGTCTGTGAACAAAAACAACAGCAATAATGCGACTGAGTTTGTTGACCTCCCGGATGATAAGATTCCGAGGGAGGACATTTATGCTGAGGTGGATAGGCGCGCTGTTGAGAAGAAGCGTGCTAACAAGATTGCAAAAAAGCATCTTGAAAAACAACCAGAACCCGAACCTGTGTACGCAGCAGTAAAGAAAAGCAAGAAAAAGTCAAAGTCAAAGGCGCAAAAGAAAGACGGTGATTTGAAATCCGGACAGTCGGCGGAAGACAATGGGGATAAGCTGACACCCTATCAGGATGAACCAACTGCCAAAAGCAGTCGCATATTCTGGGAAAAAATGAACACCAAGCGAAGCCCGGTGGAAGAGGCCTCAGTAGAAAAAATGCTTAGCGCCAAGTTGCGTCTTACTCCAACTAGCAGCATCAATGAACCAAACCCTTGGAAAAGCGACAGCATTGAAAAAGTACCCGGCGCTTCCAAAAACAACTTTATCGTGAGGCCGAGCAAAACTAGGGGGTCCGCGTCAAGTCGAAGCTCACAGGGAAGTTACCAGTCCGACCACAGCGGTAGACACAGCAGCCACAGTGATAAGAGCCCTATGTACCTTGATGTTGGTCCTATCGCGCCGTCTCGCAAGTCCGACGTGAAAAGGACACCCGACACAGATTCGGACGCTGATTCGGGCTGCCAAGCGGACCCTTGCATGGTCGCGATTCCCCGGCAAACAGTTCTGTCTACAAGCCCAGCGAACTCAAATAAACCGTTTGTGATAATGACCGCCAAAAACAGCGTGATTTCGTTTTCGTAAGTGTAGGCTGAGAGCGATGCAGGTTCTTGTTTTTTTGAGGTGTGGCTTTTGTACAAACTTTGATTGATGCAATCTTCTCGCCATCATATACCGCTGCACTTATTATGCGAAGTTGCTCTGTCTTTTTTTACTGTCTCTTTATACAAACTTATACAGCTTCCAGTCAAACTTTGTGAATTTAGATCTTTGTATCGCCGGCGTCAGGCAATAGTAGCTACTTGTTAGCTTAGCACTTGTTGTCTGCCAAATTTAAAAGCAATTGATTAAAATCGAAAGGTGTGCCCACTTTTTTTGCGTAATGTTACTACTTGATAAAGTGGAAGTAACTTTGCGTTCGAAAATTGGATAAAACGTTGTTCACCGTCGTCTGTCTATGCAGGCCTCTCTAAAACCAATTTTTTTGATTACAAACATTTTATACAGTGTCCCAACAAAATACCGAAAATTGTTTGCGTAATTTTGTTCTAAAAATATACATCAACAGTTTATGGCTGTAAACAATATCCTCACTTGAAACATATTTCTATTAAACATCTGCAGACCAAGATCGAAATTTGAAAAGTTCCACTTTGTGTACTGCCGATCGCGATTTTGCGTCCTGTAGGTCTGGGCAGTGTATTGTATTTACCACGCTCCTATTTGATGCATTGTCGCTTTAGTATCTTCAATGTGCATTGTGTTATTATGTTGACATGGATGCTTGACGTCATTCCTACTGACATTACACTTTCCGCTGTCGTTTGCTATTAGTTGTAAAAACCGTTAGATAGTTCAGCCCGCGCAGACACGAAACTTTCTGAAATTGTGAAGTTGGCGGGGTATTTGAAACAATCAACTTTTGCGGTAAGTGGTTCTGACACAACTCGGCTTTTTTGTCAAGATATAAAAGAAAAAAAAGCCAAACATGTTAATCATAAACTGTAGAAACATATTAAACATGAAGTTTATTGCATTTTAATTTTGGTAATGAACAATAGTGAGGTTATGTCGGCTAAATACGTTTCCTGCATCCTTTTTGTCACGCTCCAGCACTCCGGGCCGGCCACAAAAGTCTCCGTTATTGTGTCAGGTTTACTTCCATTCCAAACGAAAGCGCGTGCATTGTTTTGTTACGTTGCAAATGTTTTAGAAAAACGGCAAAGCAAGTTTATTCTTCGACACTTGACACTTTAAAATACCTTACAAATTATCACGTCAACAAAACTTCTAACATTTTGTGGACAATCTTCCTGGTAGTTGTAAGAAAGGAAATATAGCTGCAAGCGGTTTTTTACTGGAAAGTTGTCAAGCAATTGTTTTCATTAAAACGTTGAGTTTCAAGTACTAATCAGCACACAGCTGCCCCCAAAAAAGTATTTTTTGTACCATGGATGCGGTGATGTTTGTGAATCATAAAAGGATGTAAATTTATGATGCAATCATCATCTGAAACACAGACCTCAAAATGATATTTTTGTCTGAAATATGTTAGACTGTCAACCACAAAAAGTTTGGTACACAATTACATTTTGCAGGATTTATCTTGTTTTGTGTGGTAGTGATACTTATTGTATACAGTGAACATAAAGTTGCATAGGTTTTTTCAAACAAGGAGTCCTGTCAAGTATGGCAAATCGCACTGTAAAAGATGCGAACACTGTCAAAGGAACAAATCCTCAGTATCTGATTGAGAAAATCATTCGAACTCGAATATACGACAGTCGTTACTGGAAGGAAGAATGTTTTGCACTGTCAGGTAAATAGTTTGTTTTATGCTTTGCTTTCCCAATTCATTTCATTTTGCAATCTTATGTTGATCTTGTAACTACACTGTGTGTTTTCAGTTCCATAATACCTGACATTCGTGTAATTTAAAAAAGTCCACTGGCTCGAAGGTAGACAATAAATTACATCATAAGTTAGTCTAAAACAGGGGCACCCAACCCAAGGCACATATGTTCCATTTGTCCTGTGAGGCACTTCTCAAAATGCTATTTATACTTGCATCATTAACAACTAATCCCAACAGACTGTAAATTTTCAAACACAAATACGAAATTTTCTGTTGTCATCTGCAGTTAGCACATGACCCAATGGCCAAAAAGGTTAAATACCCCTGGTCAAGAAGAAATGTGGCTAATTTTTTTTGCAATTTCGCAGTTTGTAATTACCTGTTTATTTTGTAGCTGAATTACTTGTTGACAAAGCAATGGAATTAAAATACATTGGAGGTGTCTATGGGGGCAACATTAAACCATCACCATTTATATGTCTTGTTCTGAAGATGTTACAAATCCAGCCCGATAAGGACATTATTGTGGAGTTCATAAGAAATGAGGACTTTAAGTAAGCAGGAGAGTTTTTGTAAAAAACTGTTAACTTATTAAGCTGTAATCATTTTAACTATTTTAACCATAAATAACTTCATACAAATCTGAAGGATTGTTGTATCAATATGTGCATTGAATAAAATTAGCATTGTCTGAATACTAGCTGCAATCTAGAATTTGCAGATTTTGTTAAAACTTGCTGTTTTCGGAATAGGTATGTAAGATGCCTTGGTGCATTTTACATGAGAATAACTGGCACATCTTTGGATTCCTACAAGTACCTAGAGCCATTGCTCAATGATTTTAGAAAAATAAAGAGACAGAAAAGAGATGGAAGTAAGTATTAATTGTGTCTAATATGGAAGTACATTTTTGTCATTCATTGCTTTTACTCAGCTTTTGTAATCGACCACATTGATGAGTTTGTTGACAATTTATTACGTGAGGAACGTGAATGTGATGTCATTCTTCCAAGGTTACAGGTTCGTGTTAAATTACAGTTTCATTGTTTTTAATGATTGTGATATATCATTTTTATTTTTTACATAGAAACGACAAATCATGGAAGAGACGGAAAAGTTAGAACCACGAATTTCAGCCTTGGATGATGACCTCGATGATCTTGGGGAGTCAAGTGATGAAGAAGAGATGGTCGTAGAAGAAAAAGTTCCTGCCCATCGACGGAGAAGCCCCTCGCCAATCAGGTAGTGACATAAGGGCATCTTCACCACAGTGTTTGAGGAAGATAAACCCCAAACCCTTCCCTTATTTTCAGCTTTTAATGCTGTTTTTAAAGTAATAAACTTGCAAATATCTGATAATTTTTGATCCAGAAATTTATCTGTTTATTAGTAATCCAGCAAGATTTCAAGTTGATGTATACATGACTTTTTCTCAAATCGCAGGGATCGCGATCGCCACCGTCGTTCCCCTTCACCAAGGCGACGCAGATCACGCAGCAGATCGCCCAGAAGACGTAGAAGAAGGTATTTTTGTCCACAATCATTGCAACATAATCAATATAACTGCAAGGGGTCTTTCTGACCCCTTTCCGGGTATAGGTGTAAATTGTTGATGTATTATCACGATGTTATCAGACCCAACTTGTGTTGGCCTCAGTCATAATTAATACCACCTCTTACAATTTAACATATTTAGTCGCACTCCACCACGACGTCACCGTTCTCGAGAGCGGGAAAGACCCCGATCTCCCCACCGATCCCATAAACACCACGACGATGATGAAAGGTAACCGACTAGGTGTTGTTTGTTCTGCACGAGTGTTTGCGGTTGGCCTTGACAATCCTGACAAAACTTTTGTCGCTAAGTTAAGATTCCCGAACTTTTTCCAAACATTTACTATACGCGAGCATTAGGCCCAAATACCTGAGTGGTTACTGTAACCGATAGCCAGTGATAGGCTAAACGAAACTATAAGCGTCAATTTCTATTAACGCAACTAAATGAGGTAAACATGCTTTCACGGTAATGCACTGTTGCGAAGTCGAACAAGACTGATACGAGCATAACTCGATCATGCTGTATGTTACCAAAAACAAAACAAAAACCATGGAATTATTTTGATATTTCAGGCCGAAGAAAAAAAGCAAGAAATCCAAGAAGTCAAAAGACGACGAAAGTTTGGAAATCAAAGAAGCCAATGCACTTCGCGCAAAACTCGGACTGAAACCACTGAAATAAACGTTCACAAACTTTTTTGGCCACTGAAGTACCCCGAGCGACGTGGGAAGTCATTTTTTCCGTCAGGGGAACTTCTTATTGTTTGTTTAGAATCCTGCACGTCGTTCCTTTGTAAACGTTTTATCCGTTTACAACATTGCTGTTATACCGACCCACTTATGCCACAATATTAAAGCCGTTTTTAATGCTCGGTGATTAAGCAAATCTGTTGCCAACATTGCACAATGAAATGCGAAGGTTTAAAAGGTTACAACGCGAGTATCAGTAAACGTTTTATTTCCGTGAAGCCCGTCGTACAAACGCACCTATCCGAAAAGTTGAAAGCGGAAACGATTTAGTTTTAAACAATAAAATCCGCGCGACTAAATTATGACGAGTGACGTCATATTACCTCGAGCATGTTAACAAAACTTGCAGCTTTGCCCCATCCTTGCACAATACGGTAATTTTCCCCCAAATAAAAAAGGAAGTTTCGGTAAACTGCACGTACTTGGCTAAACAGGTAAAATGTCGATAAATGAAGATTTCTCGCCGTTCGTTTATTTGCAGCTTTTCGCAAAATAGTAAAAACGAAAGAAAGACAGGAAAGACGAAAAAGGAACTGGTGACGTGACGTCACAGATAGAGGCTGGCAGCAAAGATGATGTCACGCTTGATGAGGCGAATTCCCTCAGCAAACTTGTTCTCGAGTTGCGTGTTGCCGATCGCTTTAGCCGCGTGACACATTTCGCGCAGCAGCTCCTCCAGTCTCCTCATACATCGAATGATGCTTCCTGTGGGCAGAAACAAAAAGGGCACCGGTTGGTGAGAACTTAACGGAAACCTATTGCACTTTTAAAAGACGAGCTGTTTTATGGGGGATATTAATGTTTGGGAAGTACATTAGAACATTGACGAACCAAGAATATTTATCAATTTAATAAAGCTTGTCAAATGCCAGGTATTGGAAAAATGTAAGCATTTCAAGATGTTTAGGGCAAACGTTGTAAAATATAGTTGCTTTAAATGCGTCAGTACAGCTTTTACGATGGCACTGCGGTCCGTAGGTCGACTTTGGTATACTATCCACATTCATTACCCTTCCTCAAATCACGGGAATAAACTACTGCCAGCACAAAAATATTTTATGTTACAAACCTTCGAAGGTGTCCGTTATCTCTGCGATTTGCGAGAAGGTGGAACCGTTACACCACATGTAAACAACATCTATCAGCATTGTCTTGAACGACTGAACGTATTCCTCTTCGTCGAGGGGAAGTTTTGCCTCGATCGACACCTGTGAAATAACACAAATGCATTTTTTGTGACCTAGCACATTTTTTAGATTGCAAAAGTTCTGTTCAAATAGCCACATGTTTTTAAACCAACTTTTGTGCGGCGAAAAAAGGGTTTAACAAATTATATTAGCAAAACTTATCAGCGCCTTGCTGACGTGTGCAAAAACGACAAAACAGTAGCAGTTGCTAACTTGACACACACGAAACCTGGATTCCTCACCTTCGCAATTCTTCTTGCCGCTTCGTGCATTTGTCTTAGGGGACTCGCCAGATCCTCACTCAGCTTCGGAACGCTCTTGGACTGCGAACAAGGAGATAAACGTAAACATGTTTATATCGAAAACACAGGTAAATCGAAATATGTCGGAGTCCAAGAACTTGACTAACACATGTAAATTTATAGTTCTAAAGTTAATAGTGCTTAAACCTACAACAAATAGTCATTTGTGTTGAAAATGATCACCTTTTCGTCAAACACGAAGCAGCTGAGCAAAGCACAGCACTGACTGGCTGTGAGGGTGTTAAAAACGCCGTTGAAGACCATTTCCGTGAGCAGAAGTTCGTCTGCTGCGCTGATCTCGCAGGCAACACGACCTGTGATGAAATAATTATGACGTTGTGTATAAGTAGTACCTTTGCTCCAAGCAAACAGTTTTGAAAAGCCCTAGTTGCAGTTTTTTTACAGCAGAGAGTTAAATTTAAACATCTCGAAAATTGAGAGAAAAGTCTTTCACAGAACCAATCGGTATTAAACAAAAGGAAAATCGATTTCGACTGAATCGACAATGTCAGTCCCTTATTCAAATAGAATGAACATTAAATTTTTAACATATGGTATTCTCAAACTGTGGTCAGCTTTCGCCTCGTTGTGGTCTGCGAAAATATAATTCAAACTAGACAAGTGTTTAAAAAATCGCCTGTTTTAGAGCATGTTAAGTGGGAATTTTGTTTAATAGTTCTAGAAAAAAAAATTGCCTATCTTATAACCCCAACCGTAAAAAGCAGAAAATCCAACACAAAAAATGAGGTGGATTCTTCGAGAGCAAGACAAAGCTCCCTAACCTTTGGTCTCGATAACATCTGACACAGTGGCGTAGTCAAGCCGCCGGAGGACCCTCTTTCTGCATTTTAGTTCGTCCATCTGCAAAATCGTGCGCGACTTCTTCAGTTCTCGCTTCGCCTCTTTCACGTCGGCACCGAGCTGAAAACGAAAATCGTCACCAGTAACGTCATTTGCCAAAAATTTGAAACAACTTGCAGGTGCTGGTCCACACACGGTATTATCAAAACTTATAATCATGGATGTCAATAGAAATTACGTCACTAGTGCGTGACGTCACAACCAGATTAGCATCTTCGGTCACTTAACTACAATCACTACAAACAATTTTGAGAATCCGTAATTTTGTTCGTTCATAAGGCTGTTTAAGGAGTCGCCATCAGTAGCCCAAATCCAAGACGAGCAAGGTCTCAACGACCGTATCGTGTTTGTGAGACAAAGCCAAACGAATGTGATGAAACAAAAACATTTATTCAAGCAAGCGCACAGATGAAGTTCCGCACTCTTGAGTTATAGCTTTGCGTCCAACCATAGCGCACAATTTCTCTTTCTAGTTTCTCTTAAGTAGGCAATTTGTTAGGGAATGCGGGCCAGTCGGTTTTGTTTGGAGAACCGTAGGTTACCGACCTGTTTTATGTGTTAGATTTGATAAATGACGTTCAAGCAACACAACCACGGTATCAAGTTACCTTCGTTTTCCTCTCGCACATTTCGTAGATGTCCGTCACCTCTTTGCTGCTGTGCAGTGGGTGTTTGTACATCCGACGTTCGAACGCTTCAATCTTGCGCACGATTGACTTTAGGCGCTCATCCTTAATGCACATATCTTCCAACGGATCCAGCAGCGGCAAACCGTCCGGGAATCGCTTGTGAACCTCCTAAAAGTTTTGCAGGCTTTAACACGCACTGATTCGGTTTTACAAATTTACATGTCCATTGGGCCACAGCCATGCCGTAGGACAGTCTTCTTTGCCGGGTGAAGGGTTCACCCTAGCGTGAATAAATGAGGGTCGAATCTTTAATGCTCATTGTGTCAAATCAAATGCAAACCATTTATTTGTTACACAACAGCAGCATTATTTTAAATGCTCATTGTGACAGTTTCACAATAATGTTTGTGTCACAGAAATGCCAATTCCGTTTTATTTGATTTGCCGGTTTAGCAGTCGGCATATTTTCAACCCAAGTGTCTAAAATGTACATTGCAGAATGTCTGAAAAGGTTGAATGAAATTTGACCATTTGCAAAATGGGTGAACGAAATCGAAAAAGTTAAAAAGCACTGCCGTAATGGACCCTTACCTCAACTGAACGTAACAAGGATTGGCGGTGGTCTAACGGTCTAAGGTCTTTGGGAAGAAAAAGACGGATGCTACTCATGGCCGTGATCAGTTGAACCAGGACAGGCACGACTGCCATCTCATTTTGACGATCATTGCCTTTGGCAGGTCGCGGGATTCTGGATGAGGAAGGGTGGATGCTGCTCTTGTCGCAGTTGAGTAGGACATCGACAACGTACTCTGGTGGAGGCTCCTCTTCTGCTCTAAGTCGTCCTGTGGGTTTGGGCTGCTTTTTCTGGAAGTTCACCACTACGCCCCAGCCAAATTCATGCTCGCCATTGCGGACCTAAAAGTTTTAAAGCAAAGTCTTCCACTTGTAATTGAGCAAATCCCATAGTTACTTAAGCTTTTTATAACATGATTGTTTCTGCAAGCAGAAACGCATGGGTCCCCACACATGGAAAGTTGTAGAATAATTGCATGGTACAATTTGACCCATTTTAGGGGGCTAGTGGGGCAACTGCTGAGGCTTTTGGGTAAAACACACATCAATTATAGCACCACAATGACATGTTTTACAAACTGTCCAAATTTCATCCAATTCCGAGAATGTTTAACAATTTGACCCATTTTAGGGGGCTAGTGGGGTAACTGCTGGGGCTATGGGGTAAAACACATCAATTATTGCACCACAATGACATGTTAAACAAACTGTCCAAATTTCATCCAATTCGGAGATTGTTTAACAATTTGACCCAATTCAGGGGGCAAGCGGGGTAACCATTGGGGCTATGGCGTCAAACAAAACTGATGACACAACTCCATGACCATATCTACCAGCTGTAAAAGTTTCATCCAAATCCATCAAACATTTCATGCCAAAAGTGCATGGACAAGCTCCAGGGTAGAAAAAAGAAAAAAACAGAGTGAAAACAACCCCCGTCCCCTTCAGGAAGGGGACCCATAATGAGTAAAAAATATGTTAGAAACATGGGCATCTCAAAGAGATGTTTAAATTTTACCAGAATTTAAATTTTCTGTAACTTTTTTATTGTATAGGCCATAAATCGTATTTTTTTCACCAGGAAACAGCAACAAACTACTGCAGCTGAATTTAAAATGAAATGATCAGTCGCTTTGCTTGTTGTTGTGTGCGTGTTGAATCAATCCTCTGTTGACATTATTACTAATTCTTAGATTTACAAAACAAAAGCAAATCATTCATACCTTAACAAGCCTTCCAGGTTGCAAGAATGGTAAACAGTATTTAGGCATGTGGATAAACTCCTCCAACTGCATTCCAAGCTTGTTCAGTTGTTGCCGGATGCGGTAGTATGTCATCGACTCCTCCTCATCCTTGATCTTCAGCGTTCCAAATTGTTTCTCCAAAGCAGCAACCTCTATGGAACAAATTATCAAAAACATATCAAATATAACATATCAAATCTTTAATCACATGTACTACATGGTTATCAAAAAAGCTTTGTGGCTGCAACTGGGTTATAATTTAGGCAATGCCCAAACTGGTCAATTTAAGTAATGCCCAATCTGTTCTTTTATTGCTGTAGGTTATCAACCTGCGCATTAGTATGAACAATGAAATGAATGTATGTATAAGTATACTTCATACTTTCAATCTTCTCAGGAATGGCAGTGTAGTGTTGGAACTGGTAGAAAGATTTTTCAAGCATGTATTCTGGGTTTATTTCCTCCACTCGTAGAAGGTTCAGCACCATGTTGTATGTGAGGCGGAAAGCAGAGTCCAGTGGATCTGGTGAACCCTGGTGACGATATTGTACCACAAAAAAATAATTTTGCATCACCCCAGCAGCAAAAATAAACATTCTTGCATGTTTTGTTTAAATTTCAATTGGTAAAACTGCCAATATGCTTTAAACTTTTATTTCTCAGGCCACGAGGTTAGATTTTAAAGTTTGTAAAGACCAAAGTCATTAAAAATACCGGTAAAATACAACAAACTGTCAATTTATACCAACTAGCAACCAGGTTTACAGCTTGTGTTTGTTTACCAGGCAATCACTGTACCTTGACAAGAGCTTTTCCGACACTGGGTGAAAGTTTTTCATCCACAACCATGATGACAATTCCCTTTTCATCCATACCACGACGTCCTGCTCTGCCACTCATTTGAATATATTCACCACCAGTGATCTAAAATAACCAAAGTATTTTACTGGTGAGGCCAGAAGTTCATGCACAACAATTCCACCACATTACACCAAGGGGCTCTGTTGTGTAACAAAATGATAGTTATTAGTTGTTTTCTACAAATAAAATCACACAAACATGGACGTTAACGCAATACGTCAAACAGATGAACTATATTAATTAAACATAAGCATTCTCTTTACCCATCTGAAATCCTTTCCATCGAACTTCCGAATACTTGTGAAGACAACAGTGTGAGCAGGCATGTTAACACCCATGGAAAAAGTCTCAGTTGCAAAGAGAACCTGAAACAGACACCTTTTTTATAATCTTTACTTTTTACTGATGCAGCTCGACAAATTTAACTCACCTTAATCAGGCCTTCAGAAAACAGTATCTCGATCGTTTCTTTCAGTATAGGCAGAAGTCCACCATGATGAATACCAATGCCATTGAGAAGAAATGGTAAACTAGCTTCGACCTGTGGAAGCTTGCGATCCTCATCTGACAAGGAGTCCATTGCATTGTCAAAAACCTCTTGCACTAACTTTCTCTCTTCAGCTGCAAAAACACAAGTAGATTTAGCCATTAAGATAAAGCAAGCTGCACTGGTAGCTTGGTTTGTGGAACTTAAAAAAAAATGTGCTTGGATGAGCACTAAAAGTGGTACTCAGGTAACTCAGCATACAAAACAAATCTGCTGAATAAGATCAAGCATTGGTTACAACACTACAATCATAAAACATTCATCCCTGGAAGAGATGCACCTCTTTAAAAGTGACTAATATTTTTCCTGTGTCATATATGTAAGACATCATAATACCCTGAGCAGGGACCTTCAAGAACTACCATGATAACTTGCATTGCATTAATCAGATCACTTTCAGTTAAGACTCATCTCTGTCAGTAGCCCAAATGTCAACAACATGCGAGCATGATAAAGAAAGAAAGAACCTTGAACATAGAAAGAACCTCTTTCTTACCTGTGTTGAACTCCATGCGAAAAACTTGCTTTGCATAAAATTCACATTCCTTTTTGCTGAATGAAAAAACTATGGCAGGCAGAAATTTTCTCTCAAGGATCAGCTCAACGATCTGGACACAAGCACTTTTTCCCTGAAAAGACAAAAATGAACACCAGTTTACTATCACTACATTGATGAAATGCTCAATGGCTATTTTGTAGTGAGTCGTGACCTAAAGAAGGTTGCAAACCCAAACTAAAACTTGTACATCAGCTGGACTCTAGCAGTACTCATCCTACATCTCTAATCAGAAATTTGCACAATTTCTCGCAATTTTGTTACTTGGTGCTGCTAGATTGGGATAAATTTAACCCATTGTTCCCTAGTCCGCAAAAATATATAACTACTAACCCACCTGCTGGCCACCTTTTCTGCCCCTCCTGTTGAAGTCACTTCGAGCATTGTCGCCAGCATCCCGCAGCACAGACATTGCTGTATTGAAGTTATCTTCTCTGAACGCACCCTAAGAAAACAAAAATATACAATAGATGTTTGAAAAAAATACAAGTAATACAACATACAAATTTTCAAGTTAAAGCTATTGGTTCCTTATTGTTTTGCAAGCAGCTACTGTGAATAATTATTGTTTCAACTTCAAAAACTCTAACTGTGTTATCAATAACTTAAATGCTCTTTAAAAGAAAACAAGTAACATAGTTAACTTACACTGTCATCTACAACCAAATGCAAGCCATCGCCACCAGTGGGAAATATGTAGTGTTCCAGAGGTACAGGCCGGTAGTCAGTGTAGACAACATGACAAGGTTGTTTGTGAAGGTAACAGATCCAAGAGGCAAACTGTCTTGCATTTGGAATAGTGGCGGAAAGAAACACATAACGGACATTGTCAGGTAGTAGAATAATTGTTTCTTCCCAGACTACTCCACGCTCCTTGTTGCGCATGTAATGGATTTCATCAAACACTACCCAGGCCACCTCGCGCATCACTTCCGAGCCTCGGTACAACATGCTTCGCAGGATCTAGGATGCAAGAAGTGAAGTATTATTTTGAGGAGTGCCTACCTATACAACCCAGCTGTATAAAGTTACTTGCATGACTGGCTAAAACATGCTGTAAGCCCATGTCTAAACTTTGGAAAATGACAAATATTACAGGAAAAAAACACAAGTACATGTATAGGACACACAGTCAACTTCCAGTAACAAATGTCTTTCTATTTCAAGACATCGGCAGAATAACTGTAAGATCCTAACATCCAATTGTAACTTTCTAACAAACAAAATTTATTAAGTCTTTAAATTCTGTACATTTGTATCAGAAAGGAAACAATTTAGTTGTACATCTGACTGGTAAAACTTTACTCAGTACAGTTAAATGACCACTTTGAGCACTTGCCAGCCAACCCTTAAATACGCACTATGTTTTTACTAACTGCTGTGTGTGAGAGTCTTACAAGTCAGTTTACCAAAATATCAAACAACCCTTATGTAACTGCAAGGACATACTTAAAAAACTGAATAACCCTTTCTACCTCGGTTGTCATGACTAAGCATGATGCAGTGGGATTAATCGTGACATCTCCAGTCATAAGTCCCACATCCGAAAACTCCTCATACAAATCTCGATATTTTTGGTTGCTTAGTGCCTTGATTGGAGTTGTGTATATTACCCGTTGCTTATCCCTAAGTGACATTGCAATTGCATACCTGCAAATAGAGAATATACAGTCACTTAACAAAGTATCATAAAACAAATCTTGTAATCTATTCTCATCAAAGTTTGCAATTACCCAGAGTTGAAAATGTATTTAAAAGTACAGATTTATCTCTAAAATTGACAGTTATGTAAACCAACAGTTACCGATTTCAAACATTAAACAGCCAATTGAGAGAAACCATGGGTAACTTACTCTGCCACAACAGTTTTGCCNCTCTTTAAAAGAAAACAAGTAACATAGTTAACTTACACTGTCATCTACAACCAAATGCAAGCCATCGCCACCAGTGGGAAATATGTAGTGTTCCAGAGGTACAGGCCGGTAGTCAGTGTAGACAACATGACAAGGTTGTTTGTGAAGGTAACAGATCCAAGAGGCAAACTGTCTTGCATTTGGAATAGTGGCGGAAAGAAACACATAACGGACATTGTCAGGTAGTAGAATAATTGTTTCTTCCCAGACTACTCCACGCTCCTTGTTGCGCATGTAATGGATTTCATCAAACACTACCCAGGCCACCTCGCGCATCACTTCCGAGCCTCGGTACAACATGCTTCGCAGGATCTAGGATGCAAGAAGTGAAGTATTATTTTGAGGAGTGCCTACCTATACAACCCAGCTGTATAAAGTTACTTGCATGACTGGCTAAAACATGCTGTAAGCCCATGTCTAAACTTTGGAAAATGACAAATATTACAGGAAAAAAACACAAGTACATGTATAGGACACACAGTCAACTTCCAGTAACAAATGTCTTTCTATTTCAAGACATCGGCAGAATAACTGTAAGATCCTAACATCCAATTGTAACTTTCTAACAAACAAAATTTATTAAGTCTTTAAATTCTGTACATTTGTATCAGAAAGGAAACAATTTAGTTGTACATCTGACTGGTAAAACTTTACTCAGTACAGTTAAATGACCACTTTGAGCACTTGCCAGCCAACCCTTAAATACGCACTATGTTTTTACTAACTGCTGTGTGTGAGAGTCTTACAAGTCAGTTTACCAAAATATCAAACAACCCTTATGTAACTGCAAGGACATACTTAAAAAACTGAATAACCCTTTCTACCTCGGTTGTCATGACTAAGCATGATGCAGTGGGATTAATCGTGACATCTCCAGTCATAAGTCCCACATCCGAAAACTCCTCATACAAATCTCGATATTTTTGGTTGCTTAGTGCCTTGATTGGAGTTGTGTATATTACCCGTTGCTTATCCCTAAGTGACATTGCAATTGCATACCTGCAAATAGAAAATATACAGTCACTTAACACAGTATCATAAAACAAATCTTGTAATCTATTCTCATCAAAGTTTGCAATCATAATTAGTTACCCAGAGTTGAAAATGTATTTAAATGTACAGATTTATCTCTAAAATTGACAGTTATGCAAACCAACAGTTACCGATTTCCAACATTAAACTGCCAATTAAGAGAAACCATGCGTAACTTACTCTGCCACAACAGTTTTGCCAGCGGAAGTGTGAGCAGAAACCAGTACAGATTGGTTGTTATCAAGACACATTAGTGCTTCCTGCTGAAACGGATCCAGAATGAACTTGTAATCCTTGGCAGCTTTACCCTCCCTCGGACGCAGCTGAGCAACTTCTGTGCCAGACAAAAAAGCCACTTCATGAGTGCAGCCACTTATGAGTGCACTCAGTGACTTTGTTTCCACTTTGGGCAAGGAATCTAGAACACTGGAATGCAATGACATAATAGTTTGCACTTTCTAAAATAAATTTACCCCTTAACCTAATCCACCATTCCTAGTTAGTATTTTACACCAAATTCACATGTACATTAACATTCCAAAAATCTTTTTAGTTAGTTTAATTTATCATTATTTGATTGCGGCATACCAAGCATTGTCAGGGGGACTTTTAACTGAAAGAAAACACATATCTACGATAACAATAACAGCTGTAATCAAAAGCAATTAGTTTTGAAAGACAGACTTATCACCTGGCTAAATTCTCTGATTCATCTTTTGTATCAGTTTCCAATGAGGGAAGTTGATCGCTAACCACTGAATAATAATTTAAACTTTTTGAGAACAACTGTCAAAATTTTAACTATTCATGAGCATAATTACAGTTTTCACTTGTTTGTTGAGATTCTGATTCTGCCTTCTTTATCTTTTTTTCTTCAGGAGCTGATGACTCAACATTGCCAGATCGTTTACTTCCAAGCCTTAAAAAGATAGATCAGGTAAGGTTTTTCCAAAAATGTTCATTCCATTAAACATACTAAAAACGAGTTTGGTTTTTAGCTTAATAGGACTGACATACATAAATGCTGGAATTCTCATTATCGAACACAGATCAAAGAAACACGATAAATGCAGACTTAAGGGCAGGGATAAATCCACTCAATTTTTTCTGTGTTACATGTTAACCCTACATAGTTGTGTTTCTTTTATACAAACGCTTACTTGGAACCAGATTTTCCTTTATCGGTTGGATCTTCATCAAACACGTTAAACAGGTCTTCTCCAAAACCAGCCATTTGAAAAACAGCAGGCGGGTCAATCGTCCTTGCGGTTTTTTGGATGATTACCAGCCTAACATGTCAGAAAAATGCTGTAATAATTACTTGATTTGAAGTGGCTAACATCAAACTTTAACATTAACTTCAAACGTGCGCGAAGATGGTCGATGAGACGATCCAATGATCGGGTTGT
Organism: Phallusia fumigata; assembly: GCA_008931825.1. Classification (NCBI taxonomy): domain Eukaryota; kingdom Metazoa; phylum Chordata; class Ascidiacea; order Phlebobranchia; family Ascidiidae; genus Phallusia; species Phallusia fumigata. The sequence continues at coordinate 17,429 of QXVZ01004796.1, forward strand.
ATACATACGGAAAATTTGTTCGCTGAGGCCAAAAGAGTTGATGCGTGGAAAAAATGTATGCTTAAAAATGTTAAACGGATGCTTGTTTAAACTACAAATACTAAATACCCAAAGCATCTAAAACACAAGGATTTACTGATCTACCTCTTGGTGAAAGACGCCCGCATGCACCCAGGGGCGAAGCCCAAGAGGGGCGAAAGGGGCCATCGGCCTGTTCGTCACGTGATATCATCAAAAAGAAGTGGGCTACTCCTGGAAAAAATCCTCAAATTTTACATTAAGTTGGGTTACTTGGCCCCCCTCAAAATTTGGGCTGGCTATACGCTATTGCAGGCACCTTGCCAACTTGGTAACTTAGCCAACTTTTCAAGGATATATGTCAATACTACCTGCCAATAAAACACGATGATCAGTGCCAAATAAAGCCAAAAGCCTTGATCAGGGAATTTTTGTTAGTCCCTGACTATTGGCTCCAAAGTGAATCGGATGGTCAAAATATTACTACAGTGAAGTTTGCAATGATGAAACCTGCCGGCCGCTTTGGCGTGTTTACTCATGTATTTTAATCACCTTTTAACTAATTTAGCACCATAAACACCCACTTTTCTCCAATAACACACATACTGCACATTAACAATCACCGATTTGGCTTGGTGCTCTTAAAAATTGTAAAAGTGTTTGGAGATCTTTTAAAAGAACAGCCGTTAAATTTGAAGCACTCAGCCCCAAAAATTTGTCAGATTTACATTGTAATAAGCCGCAAAGATCACCGAGTGGTTACCGCGACCGCTTTGTGCTCGCAAGATTGTGGGTCTAATTCTGTGTCAGTCACTTGTGTTTCGTTGAGTATGTCAACAATCGTTTACCTATTGAAAAGCAAACTCATATCAACCACTAGGTGTGGCCAAAGAATCGGATCTCGAGCATCGAAGAGAGTCCGAAGGTCACAAGCAATTGTTCTTTTGCGCCCAATTAAATTAATATTGGTACGGCAGAGAGAGTCTGTCGCGCAGTGGCACATCCTAAGATTTGACCCAAAGTAACCTAAGCATCCTTTAATAACCTCGCAGTTAGCGATCGCCCCACATGAAAATACTCGCGCGCGGTGTCTAGTGGAATCTTTTTCGGATTTGATGGAAAAGCTGTTCGTCACGTGATATCATCAAAAAGAAACACATGCCAACGGCGCGATAATGTGTAGACACCCACCCGCGCATGTGTGGTGCGCTTGCACCGTGCACACAACACGCCGTCAATAACTTGTTTTTTCATGTCTGCTTAGGGCAGAAATTGGGTGAACACAATTTTTCTGTGAATAGCACTTGACTGTCATAAATCTTGTTAGTTAATTTCATTATTTTAGTGCCTTATAACTTCCTGCAATATATCCGACTAGGTGATTGTTTTAGTACAATAGTGTCGCTATGATTTCTTTCACCGAGCGAAATAAACTTAACTCAACTTGCCAGGAGAAATTAGATACTATGCCACTTGAACGGTAACGAAGCACAATTAGTCGGGCGGGGTAAAAGCAAGGGAAAATTGTATTTGAAAAACTTGTTAATGTAAAATGAGTGTAAAATAAGTACATGGTAGGTATTGTCATGTTACAAAGGTTTTCATAAGGTATGTATAAAACATTAAAGGTACGTTACGTGTTGTTTAAGCCAGCTTGTACACGCACGCCTGACTTTTTAATTGACAGCAAANGTGAATAGCACTTGACTGTCATAAATCTTGTTAGTTAATTTCATTATTTTAGCGCCTTATAACTCCCTACAACGTTGTGCCGCTATATCCGACTAGGTGATTGTTTTAGTACCATAGTGTCGCTATGATTTCTTTCACCGAACAAAATAAACTTAACTCAACTTGCCAGGAGAAATTAGATGCTATGCCACTTGAACGGTAACGAAGTACAATTAGTCGGGCGGGGTAAAAGCAAGGGAAAATTGTATTTGAAAAACTTGCTAAAGTAAAATACGTGACGTACATGGTAGGTATTGTCATGTTACAAGGGTTTTCATAAGGTATGTATAAAACATTAAAGGTACGTTACGTTTTGTTTAAGCCAGCTTGCACACGCACGCCTCACTTTAATTGACAGCAAAAGAAGTTTAGCTTTGCTTTGAAGGAACTTCGCAATTAAAAAAGGGCGAGCACCAATGGAACAGAAAGAGAAAGAACCACCGCTTCTTGACAAGTTATTTACGGTATTTCTTCAAATCATTTGACGTCAGCTTAGGAGAGTTCATTTCACCACTAAACTCCTATTCTCTCCTCCGAGCTGTTATGAGCCAAGAGAAGCCGTTTTTTTCTAACGTTCTTAAAGCCAAACGCGCGGCGACTTCGTGGCTTTTTCAAACGAAGAGTGGTGGTGAACGAATGTGCGGAGCTCGTCGGCAAAACTGATTCGGTAAGTTAATTTGCCGTTGTTTCACCTAGAGTTGCGTTGTGACTAATTTTGTCAAAACAATTTTTGCTTAGTATTCTTTTGTTTTTTAAAACTTGAGCAGCGTTAAATATACAATTGTGTAAACCTGGCGTTTTAATCTCACGCTCACTTCGTTTGTAATTAATCGCTTGGCAAAGGTTTTGGAAAAACAAACTTACTGAATTTTATTCGTCTCTGACAGTTGGCACCTACTGGTTGGTTTTTGCATAAAAACGTAATCCGCCATGTACTTTATATTGGAAATTCGCAATTACGAAGTGTAAATCATCCTACAAAGTATGTTAACCTTTTTAAGCTACCAAAATGGATCAACGTGTAATCGGCGTCGGGTACAAATCTATTATAACCGAAAGTTCCTCGTTTTCGAATCCCGAACCGATGGATGGATTAACGAACCACGTTGCAAACCGGTTGTTTGTGACCAACTTCGACAAAAGGGTGAGAGTGTTTTTGTTGCTATCCAAACTGATTAACGTCCGACCGGAAATCGTGGCAACCGCATGTAGCGTAGCATTAGACTCGNGTTGTTTGTGACCAACTTCGACAAAAGGGTGAGAGTGTTTTTGTTGCTATCCAAACTGATTAACGTCCGACCGGAAATCGTGGCAACCGCATGTAGCGTAGCATTAGACTCGCCCTGTGCGTGTTTATGAACGTGAAAACTGATCGGGAAAGGACGAGCTGTTAGGCCGCAGCCAACTTGCTGTCTATGCTTCTGATAATGTTGGCTGACCGACAGCATAATTAGCTATTCAATGATTACACAAGTAGTTAAGTTTTATCACATATTTACGGCAAACATCCTTCAGCTTGTCCGGTGTATAAAAAGTCCCAGGGCAATATTTTACTCGAAAACAGTTAAAAACAAAAATCATATTGTTTACCAACCTACACCATTTCTGTTCGAGAAATAAGGAAACCTCCGCATATTTCCTAACCCCTCGGCGAAACCGATGCAAGAAAGAAATTTATTGTCTCAGATCCCTCGCTTTAATCAAGCTTAACGACTGAAATTAAACAACTAAAAATTTGCCCCGTGATTTAGACAACAGAGGAGGAACTACGGAAGGCTTTCCAGTTGGCCGGCGAGATTTTGGACGTCAATATTGTTCGCGGTGTAAACGGGGCAAGGTAACTGTGTAATAGTGAAGTATGACGACCGTGGTGAAAGTATATGTTGACTGTGGCCTTGCGTAGTGATTGTGACAGTGTCGAAACTGAGTATGAATTAGCAATAATGATTTCTATTCATCGCCCCATAAGGTGGAATTTTAGCCCAGTTTAGTTTTGATAGAAATGTTTATGCTAAACTTTAACCTGTCTTTAACGTCGGCGCAAAATTTTTGCGGGAAATTTTTGTCATGATGATCTAATTTTTGTGCTTTATTCTATGGCAGGAAGACCGCTTGGGTCGGATGGCCCCAAACAGATTTTTTGCATATTTGGCGTTGACGTTTACGCAATGTAAAAGTTAGAACGCTTGTAGTCATTCCTGGACTTTGCCCTGGGAAATTGTTGGCTTTCTCTTGAATTGAACGGCTCAGGTTCATTGCAAATAGTCTCTGCTCCTTTTGTACATTAACTATAATTCGATAGAGCGAGGGTCCATTTGTCAAACGGACGGGCGCGTTGTGAATCATCATGATTTGTCTACGACTGATTCGTCGTTATCGGTGGCTTGCGCCGGAAATAGTTGTGATTTGTTAAGTCGACAAATATGGCCTTGTCAACGGCGGGAGTTTCGCTCCCTACAAAATAGGGTGTAACAATATTTCGCCTCCCTTTCTCTTTTAAGTTGCTGGGCGCCCGTTTTATTCGTCAGCATCACGCGTGCGCAGTCAACGAAAGCAAGCTTGCCGTTTTTTACCTCAGCTGTCTTTTAAGGACTCCCGATGTGGACAAAGTTTTCCGCACTCCACAAATTAACAAAATTTATCCAACATACGAATAGCACGTGCTGGGCAACCAAAGAACTAAAGGTTTACAATTCGCAATGACAAAGACCACTAATGATGTATAGTTTACACGTACATTGTTATCGTTGGCGCAGTTGCATACAAGTAGCGACGATCTGGCCCGTTCCTTAAAAAGAACCCTTTTATATCGCGCAAGATCCGTGGGACGAGTAAGACTGCGTCCACACTGGTGACAGTGGTGCTGTCAAAATATGAAAACAACATGCTTCATAATGTAGGTTTGTGTCAAGTAAGGTGAGCTCTAATTTAAAATGGTTTGAAATACTATAAATGGTGCGACAGAGCGGTTCAACAGTTATGCACAGTAGTAGTGACTTGTGTCGCCTTGAACTATAGTTGGGTTGTTTGTCCACCACAAAAAATTTAATTGCCTTGGGTTTTATTGTCCACCACATACCAAATATAAACTTAACTCGACTCTCCATCGATTTGCTTTGGATGGAAACAATTTATCACCAAACCAGAAATTCTCGTTTAAACACTTTTTACGGATGCTGACAGCAACCGACGTAGCAACAAAATATTACTTCTGTGGTAACAATGTGCTGGTGATGTGATTGTTGTATAAACCGACATCGACAATTGACTATTATCATTCGCTGTTGTTTAGTTGGACAGTGAGTGCTGGGATTATGAGTTTGCTCACCCTTTCTAGAAAATGCCACAGTCATTCAGTTGAGTAAGGAAGTCACATATCAGCAAACGCCCCTTCATTGCGTTCATTGCATTGTTTGCCCGCAAGTTTCCGTTTCCTAAACGACTGCAAGCTCTTATGTCTGTGTAACGCTCTATGTCCTATCCTCCAATTGTCACACATAGTAGAAGTTCAATGAAAATTGGGGACCCAATGTAATTGTATTTTTCAAACGGTATGAAAACGAACGTTTTCTGTCCGAATATTTTACTTTTGTTCGGCACAGTTGGCTTGAGGTGAAAAAACTTGAATGGTTATCATATCACACACTATACGGTCTCTACAGTGCAGGGTATTCCAGTAATTATTGCATGTCGACCCGGGCAGTGTAAACGCAAGGGAATTCACGATAGAATGAAGGCTGAAGGCCATCATGACGTTGAAGGAAGCACACACATCCTACAAACAAGATGTAGTAACCAACCTTCAATATTTAAAACTAGCTTTAGTCGCCATCACAGTGAATGACCGGCTTATAACAGTGAGGATCACATGTGTGCGGTTGTGTTGTAGTCGCCACTCCAGTCACAATTAACATAAAATCGCACTGTTCGAAAAAATCTTCACCGATAAGGATTGGGCAGACTGTTTTGCGAAAACACCATTTCCTTGCTGTAGCGTCGTTTCACTTCCTAAAATAATGGAAACTCTTAAGATTGGTCATACGCAACTGTAAACCAGCCTGTTATGTGTCTAACCTGTTAGTCGCATCCCGTTTTCTGTCTTTACACAATCTCTCGATCACTGTATACCCGCGCCGTTATGGGTTTATCTAGAAAAATGTAAATAGACATCCACGTACACTGTCCACTGTCGGGACAGCTTTATATGACCTCTAGTGCTTCATAATTATAGAGTCATAATAAATTACTAAATAACCAGAAATTATTGAAGTAGTTTTTGCGGTGGCAAATTTAAATAACACATTTTAAAGAAAAATTCACCATCCGTTTTTCTTAGTTGGTAACACATCTGGTAATGAGTTGATAAATTGCGCAGGTGATTTTTAGAACCTGTGCATTTTAGCACTCACATCCTGCTGTGTACAAACGACAGCTGTTGCGCCCAAACACAAGTTCAGTCGGTACATTTCAAATTATAAAGTCTGTTGTGTGAGATGTCTGCGGTGCAATTTCTAAGGTGGTTCGTTTATATTTCCAGTGGATAGTTAAATGGCCAATCTGTTTTCTCATCAAACTAACTGACAAAAAAAATCGGGTTGTCCAATGAAATTCACAGTTAATAGCAATTTGTTGTTTACGTCTTTTTTTGCGTGACACGAAAAAAAAATTTTTTTTTTAGTGGCAAACCCCGAACAAAGCGTTTTAATTAAGGGAACTTTTGTTGTCATGTTCCTATTTTCCTTTCTATTTTTCGCGTACGACTTATTGATGTCGTTGCTGCAACGCAACAGGTTGTGAGTTGGTAAATTATGTCGGTGATCTTACAAACCTGCAAACTTTACCAACCAAAACCCGCTGTGTAGAAACAACAAATAAAAGTCCCCGGGACGTTAACTGTGCACAGCATTCGAACAAAGTCTTTTCTCTGTACCTTTTCAAACAGACAGTATTTTTAACGAATCAAGATTTTCAGGCGAAATATAAACCTTCGTGTTTCACAGCAATTATGCATGCACTCATACACGTCTGCTTAGGTCACAGCGCTGTAGTCATTCGTTGAAACCTAATAGCAAACCAATTTCCGCTTTACCGACCGGCGCCTGATACCGTTTCAAGTTGCAACCCTCTTAGGTCTTGTTTCAAACCCGCTCGTGTGAACAAACGTACGTTTTTATACGATACAACTTTCCGGTTAAGCAGTTTAACGTACAGTGCAAATGTATTTGCTGAAATAATTATTTTAGGCGCTGACACAACAAAACAGCCAATGGACTCTCGCTGCTGAGTTGGTTTTGTTTCACGCCGACCTTCTCTGGCGTAAAACACAGCCAACTTAGAAGCGTCGGTTTACTTTTCACCGTGTGGATTGTGTTGGAATGTATCAGCCCGAAATTGCGACTGGTTGTGAGTTGGTAAACTATGGGTTGTTTCGCTAACCCGTGTGCGTTGCCAACCAAAATCCGCTGTGTACAAGCAACTACTAGTAAAAAACCTACCGTACAAGTATAATATGCCTGTTTCCGAAGGGTTGGCTTAGGTTTAGGTCTTCCATCAACCTTTTTTTAACGTATTCGAAAGGCGATACATTTGGCCGGAGCGAGTGGTTTCAACGCAAAATACAGAATTTGAAATTACTTTTAGTTCTTCTTCCTTTAAACGAACATGATGTGGTAACTGTTTGTCAACACATTTTTGCGGTGGTGCATTTGATTTAAAAGTAACTCTTCGCACTTTAAGTATTATTTCTTGCAAAACGTATTGGAGTTTTTGAAACTAACATTGAGCCTTCGGTGTTGAGTTGGCTTGTTTCACGCCAAACTTCAAGGCGTGAAGCGATGCACACTCATAAGCGTCGGTTTATTTTCTTCCCTGTGAAACGAATTATATTTTATCAATAGTCCTTAGTCTTTTTAACAACCGCGTCTCATGTTGGTTTTTTAGTCCATTTAGCGAGGCATTGCTATGTAAAAAGATATTTCAGTGCCAAAAAACATAACAAAGAGCGTCTTTGATGCATTGAAATTCTTGGTTGTAAATGCATCTGGGTATGAGTTGGTAAATTCCGCGGGTGATTTTTTAAACCTGCGCGATTTGCCTCTCAAATTCATCTGTGTACAAACGACGACTGTTACATTACAACTGCATGTGTAAATTCCATCACATTGCCCTGATAAGGGAAAGAGGACCTTTTTATTTAATAATTCAAATGGAATTGTGAAGAATCGAACTAGGCGAGTGAAATCAATTGCTGTGAAATAAAACTTAGAATTATTTACCATGGTACACGATGTTCGGACACACACAAAAATGTACTTTTGGCCGTATGCTGCAAGTGCAAGTTGAGCGTGACGAATTTTTGCTCTAACTGTTGCACAATTAATTTTCCTGCTAATTCAAACAAGTGCGACGGGCGTATCTTTTTCCCAAGCGTCAGAAGAAGTCATTCCGGCTTTATTCAGAGAATGACTTACTTGTCAAAACGTGGTACAACACACAAAGGTATAGAACTGACAATCTTCCAAGCGGACAGTTTGTACTTACAAGCTGGTTCGAATGATTTACGACGTAAGCGAATTTTTATCTCAGCGGGGAGGCCGGTGGTGTCAAGCGAGGTGCAGATATTCGCACGAATCTCCCGCTGTGACGTTAAGTTTGGAAACGTTTGCACAGAGGTCATGATGACTCATCAAGGGTCGTTTGCGCTTGGAATGACCGAATAACTAGGATTGTTTTTGTCGTTCGCCCTGATTACCTCGGCCAGCGGCGTGGGCCAAAAATGGAGTAATTTTATTTTGGGTTGTCATAATTAAAACAAAGTTGCGTACGATGGAATGACGACATTTGCTCTTTATTAGAATATCATATACGTTAACTTTGGTTTCTGTTGGTCGTATAAAAATCCCTGCGGTAGATTTTTAACTTGATGCAGGAAAATTGTGTTTACACTTGGTCCATCTATAACGCAATGGTCTGGTTGTTGTCGACCGCCGGTTTTAGAGGGAGTTTAAATCTTGTTCTTCAGAGGAGGGAATCGCCTTTAACGTTGGCCCTTTGAGAATATATCCCAGTAGTTCAACTCACCCGCAAAACGTTATCGCTTGACAGCAGGAGGTCTTTTTGCGGTAGAAAACGCCCACATTTTCAGCTAACTCGTAAACAAATCGATTTCGGGCGGCAAGTTTTATCAATCGGCCACGTTCATCACTGTCATGTGCAGAGGGTTTGAATGTAACTTTGCATATATCTCGCCCAGTGCGGGCTTTGGGAATACGACGGGTATCGAATTTGTGACTTTCATGCACTGTGTTTTTTGTCATCTCTGCTTAATCGGTAGGGTTCGACTATTTACGCTAAAGCATTTGGTTTGAACGTTTTGCTCCACGGCTTTGGTTTTGATCTGAAACACTACACGTAAAATAAATTAATTTTGAAACAATACACATTTCTGGTGAAATATCAAAGCATGTAAGTGTGGCGCAAAAGACTAGGCAACAAACACAATTTAAAAGAAGAAGGTTATTATGACCAAACAAGCCTTTGAGCAAACATTTAAGTGAATCTTAGCCTTTGAGTTGGACCTGTTTTGTGCCTAACGATAACGGCGCAGAACTGGATCAGCCCACAGGCTTTGGTTTAATATCCACCAAATCAAAAAGCAAGGCGTAATTACCACTAGACAGTCGGCTTTGAGTTGGTCTAATATGAGATTGGCAAGTTAACAAATCTTCTCGACTGCGCTTAGGTTTGGTATGAACATACAAAAACAGTTGGCTGCAAATTTAAGTAAACGGTCAATCAAGGCAGTTGGCCACCGGTGTATTAGCTAAGCACATGACTCGATGGGAGTTTAAACTTGATTAACCGGAAAGTCGCCATTTTGTTTTCGCGTGCGCTCTTTCGGCTTGAAGCTGTATGTTCATCATAAGTGTGTGAGTCTGCTCTTGTTTACATTGAGAGTATAGCTGTCCGTGCTACGGCTTGATCTAAATAATAAAGACATCCTGGGACAAAGTGCGTTTCCTCGTTTCCACAATGCTGCATATTTATGCGATTTAGGACCTTGTAGCGATTCATCACGTTTTGACAAGCTGTGCTTATGATTTCCTGTGCTGAAATCGTGGTTTACTGATGAGATGATCATAAAGGATGATGTGTTGTCCTATATCAGCCTTTTTGGTCATGTCTACAGTCAATCTCTACTACCAACCTCAACATCATACGTCTAACAAGTTTAAGTGCGTATGTTAAGGCTATTCATAGAAGAACATATTTGATTACACATACTGAATACTTTAAGCTCGTTTTTGTGGCGCACTTGTAACTTTGGTGGGTGTACGTTGCCTAAAAACATTCCCCCCAAAACATTATCATAACAGACCTTTGTCGTGGGTTGGAATTCCGCAGATGGCGAAGTGTTTCTACACGTTTTAAATGCCGCCGCTGATTCGTGTATCACCCCGTATATGCGTTTGTGCAGTGAGAGAAGCTTTATTTCGTGAGACATAATAGGCTGCGGTTGGCACCAAATTTCTGCGCAGTTTTTTAACCAGAAGAATGTGTTTCCTGCGTTTCGTGTCAGGAAGAACGCAAGTTATTAGATCGCAAAGCAATGCAAAATTTTGCGTACAATTTCTCGGAAGGCAATCGCTGAAGTCGCAGGCCTTCAGGGACCGACAAAGCCATTTATCAACCCTAAACTGCTTACGAAACTTTGCCTTGCCGGTAAAGTGTTATCATTTGGACAGTGTCGGCGGGGGAGTCTTTGTGCAAAAAGAAACGCCCACATTTTTTAAAAGCCGCTCTACAGTCCGCCTATTGCGATGATTAATCGTCTTTCGCCTACGCTTCAGCTGATATACGATTTTTTATGGGTCCCCTTCCACGAAGGGGATACATATTGTTTTTACTCTGTTTGCTTTTTTTCTTTTTTTCTTTTTTTCTTTTTGGGGGGGGGGGGGGGGGGTGTTCCCACGTTTTAGTCATGAAGGAGTCGTCCAAATTTCTTAAAATTTTCACACATGATAGATGTTTATCTGAAGTTGTGCACTGTCAACTTTTTACCCCAATTCACCCATCGGTTCACCCACAGGCCCCAAAAATGNCGCAGGCCTTCAGGGACCGACAAAGCCATTTATCAACCTTAAACTGCGAACGAAACTTTGGCGTGCCGGTAAAGTGTTATCATTTGGACAGTGTCGGCGGGTGAGTCTTTGTGCGAAAAGAAACGCCCAGATTTTTTAAAGCCGCTATACAGTCCGCCTATTGCGATGATTAATCGTTTTTCGCCTACGCTTCAGCGGATGTACGATTTGTTTTAATGTCCAATAGATTGGAAAGAAGCAACTATTTGCAAACCAAAACGGAAAACAACCATATGCCGGAAAAATCGCTAAGTATTGCCATTACTTGTACCCAGCATCCTCCTCTTATTACCATTGATATGTTATGACATTATGTGTATAGGGGTGGTATTGGTCTGTTGACCGATTACCGCAACGAATCTGAACAGCAACACTGTGTGAATATGGAAAAACTGCTAGCTGAATCATTTCAAAAAATACCGACCGTTCACTACTTAATTACGTACTCGACACTGTGCACTAGCATTTCGGTTTCTTTTCAATTTTTTTTAAATGTGAATTTAGGCCTAAAAATTATCAATTAAACTATTTTTTAGGTTTAGTCAGTACTTTGAAACGATAACGCAAAAACTTAACAAGGTTTGCTTCAAAAACCTGTGGCGTTTTAGCCGTAAATCTTAATTCGTTTTAGATCCTACGGATTTGTTTCTCTGAAAAGACGTTGCGATTGCGAACACCTGCTCAGAATGAAGGTAAACCTTTTTTATTAGACAAACGTTAGGTAAAAAAACCTATAGTTATGTTCTGTCGCTTTTTAAATGACTTTAGTTATCGGAACAAAACTTGTTGCCCAAATCGAATAATATTCTGTGATTTGTTTGTTTGCTGGGAAGTGCCAGATGTGATATGATCTGCTAACTCAGATGTAATCGTGTACCCCGTAAAAGAGAGGAATCAGTTTTAGAAACTGTGCATGTGGTAATGCCAAACTGCGGGGCTGTACTAGTCGCAGAAATGCGGTTTTTGTGACTCCGTTTATTCTGTTTCTGTAAGTGTTTTTCAACGAAAACGTAATATTCAGAAGACTTGATTTCATCACAGGACAGGATAACCGTACGAATTCGCGGAAGAGAAATAACTTTCAGCGCTGCTCGATACAAGCCCCGCCGAAATAGGATGTCCCATGAGAGAAGTGTGACTCTGCCTGCCCATGGTATGCTAAATAGTTTGCTTGTGAAACCATTTCGAGTGATTCTTGACAAAATTGTAACAGCCAATTAACTGGCAAACAAAGGTTCCCCTTTAAACAACTCGATAAATTATAAAGTGTAAAACCCCTGGTAGAAAATGTACCATTTCTAAGCTCCATTTCATGTGCAAAACCCTTTGGTTGACAGATTATTCCGTTCACATTGCGTCATCGCCCACCTGTCTTGTAGAAAACAGATTGTGGCGATTCAACGCATTGAGTGTGGCAGGTGACGCAACGATTGTGTACAAAGTGCAACACGTCTTCGCACTGATCAAACTAAAACGTAACTTTCACTGTTTCCCACGCTTAGTGCATCATTGTGGCAAGTTAAAAAATCCACCGCAAACACGCGCTAATCACATTTATGTCGATTGCATGGGCTGTAAACTACATGGCGACAGCCATTGTTGACACACCTCTCGTAACGTATGTGGATTGAACTCGGAAAAACACGAATAACGCGTAACGTATACCTTCTCAAATTTGTGAGCATGTTACGCACAGCAAACTGTATTTTTTTCCCGACACACTTTGCAGGCAAAAACCCTTAATGCTGTTCAAAGAAATGTATTTTGCAAGCGCAAAAGGTGCTATTTAAAGTGCTGAAGGCTGTTTTGTATTGGTTTCAGCACCTTAAAGTGCCTTGCAATGGACAGAAACAGGTTAAACAACCGACTAAAATGCAAATTAACTTTGTTGTTCAAACTGAGGTGACAATCGTGCAAACATCGACACTCGGGTCAACAGTGCCACCCGGCGGCAAACGCTGTATCCCAAACGCTACGTAAGCAAAAAGTATCAATTATGGGGCCCATTTCATGAAGAGGACACATATTGTTTTTACTCTGTTTTTTTCTTTATTTCCTTTTTTCTTTCTAACACGAGTTTGTTCCCACGTTTTGGTCAAGATGAAGTTGTTAAAATTTTAATTTTCACACATGATAGATGGCTATCTGAAGTTGTCCACTGCTTTTTACACCAATTCACCCACAGACCCCCAAAATGTGAAATTTTTAAAATAGCAATATTTAGCAAAGTAAGTCACCTAGAAGTTTCCTATTTTAATGGTTGATGCAATATAAACATTTTAAAGCATTGAAAATGCGAAGGGTACTTAACTGGATAAAAAGTACAATTAGGCACACCATTTACGCTTTATGTTAACTTGCACTAAAAGTCAGCATTTTGGCAAAATGTTTGCTTGTTTCATTTTTTTCATCGGTAGGCAGAACAACACCTGAATGTGTTATGCTGACAATGAGTCCCCCGTTGAGAAACCTGCCTTATTGCAGTTCGGTTAAAACTAGGGTGGCCAACTCTGTTGAGCTACAATAAAGGACATAAAAACTTAATTGACGTTTAATTACACAGATTTCTTCCATAACAAATTAGGGCTCGATTTTGTGAAGGGCCTCATCACTACCTTGTTGTATATTACGCTAAATTTGTTTTGGTTCTTTGAGTCTCAGTTCGGAAATTTAACCACAAGTCAATTTGATTTTAAAATAAAGGACAAACAGTGTATTTCAAACCTTAATAAAGGACAAGGACAAATAGAGCTCAATAAAGGATTGTCCTTTGAAATAAAGGACGGTTGGCAACCCTAGGTAAAACACTTTTTAATTGAATTTTCACAATTGTTTTTGACTTTAANTTAACCACAAGTCAATTTGATTTTAAAATAAAGGACAAACAGTGTATTTCAAACCTTAATAAAGGACAAGGACAAATAGAGCTCAATAAAGGATTGTCCTTTGAAATAAAGGACGGTTGGCAACCCTAGGTAAAACACTTTTTAATTGAATTTTCACAATTGTTTTTGACTTTAATTTGGGTCAACCCATCAGGTTCGACTGGGCTGAAGCAATGGCGCTAAGGTTTGTTTGCCCAGACAAAAAAAAAGCAACTGAGAGGGGATTAAAATCTTGCAAGTACAGAGCAGTTGTGCAAAACCTTGCAAGCACAGAGAAAAACCTTGCAAGTACAGAGCAGATCAAAAACGTTATTACATTTGTATCATTTTTATCAACAGGCAGCGTCAGTAACAGCTTGCCACAGCCTGTGGTGGTTGATGGTACAACCTATTACAATCAACCTCAAAATGTTGACCAGATAGTTCCACAGCATTTCCCTACTGCTCCAGCAGTTGTGCCGGCAGCAGTAAGCATCATTTCTTCTTTTCATGTCATATTTGTTTGTTAAATAGAGGAATAAAAACTGGTGGAGCTGTTACTTTTTTTCACCGATTTTTCTTTGTGTGTAGTTAAGGTGTAAACCAAACTATAACGTTATTACTCGTTGTTTGATGTACAAATATAATCCATGTACGTATTCTTGCACTTTTACAAATGTTACCAAATTTGTCGCCCTGCCAACAGGTTAAGTGTTAAATAAAGCATAAACCCATTTTCCATTGTTTTTAGGTTCCGATGTATGAAATCCCACCTATTTTCCATCCACAACCAGCTCCAG
>QXVZ01004799.1:0-18656 GCA_008931825.1 Phallusia fumigata
TACTTAAACAAGCAGGTATATAGGGACTTGCCAGGGCGCAATCTATATGCAAATTCTCGGGACTTTTTCAGTCAAACTGTGTTGCCAAGTGCCGTCATTGTAAAATTGAATCCCAAAGTAATCATAATGAAATCTATCTGCCATAACGATTGCTTAAAACCAATAAACGTCCCTTCAGATATTTCCAATCACACAAACACCAATATCTCAGAAAAAGTAAATCCTGAAATTGAGAAAGCTTAGTCTTTTCTTTGGTAATTTACACTCTTGTTATATAGTTACTAAAAAAAGAGCACCTAAGGCCTACATGAATCTTGTATCAGTCCCGGTTTGTAACAGTAAACATCGACGTCCGTATTGTGATACTTGGTAGGCTATTTTTTGATGCAATTGACATAGAAGTTTGGATCAATCAAGGACCAATCTCATTGAAACTTCAACGCAATTTAATATACAAGCTTTAATTCGTGATACAACGAAAAACAAAAATTTAACCAACTAGTAGGTTACGTTAGTATTGCTGATAATAGCCCGTCGCAATAGCCTACTTCGGGCAACTACTCCGAAACCGCAAATAGCTCCCATGTTGGATAATAAATGGTTAAAGGGGTCTGCGCTACAACATCGTGCAAACATCATTTTACACATTAAACAAAGTTTGAGTGCTACTCAAACATTCAGGTATAGGGACTTGTAAATTGGGTTTGACGAAAGCTGCCAGCGGCGCAATTCGTACAAATCGTTAAAACGGTTTTTAATTAAACTGCGTTTCCCAGCGCCGTCATGGTAAAGTTGTTTCCCAGCAACAACATAATACAGTCAAGTCTATATGTGCCATACCGATGGCTTATACGGCGCAAAACCAATACGCACCTCCCGATAAATTATATTGCACAAACAGCAGATGTCAGGTATACGGATTTGCAAATACTGGTCTAGCCCATCAGACACAGGAGGTCGTCGTTTCGACGTTGAACAGGTGTCAAAATGTGATTGTGCCGTCGATTCGAGCAAAAACAGCCAGTAGCGCAATCTATATGCAAATCGTTGGAAACTCTGTATATTGACGTCAACGATCAGTTTTTCTATCTATTGTCTACAGAGGTCAGTATCTAGTTCTAAACTTAACGATATAAAATGTGCTTAACTTGGATCTTTTTTCAAGGTACTGCTAATGAAATTGCATAGCTTTATGTGCCACTAAGTACGCGTTTATTGTTGCACCAGGACCGAAATAAGATCCACGTAGTATTTTACTATATTTTTTTATTTGATTACCTAACGTGGCGAGAGCGCAAGCAATGAAAAACTAAGATTTTCTAATAGTTTTGATCTAAATCTCTTGCGATATTGCTGTTTGTGTCATAAAAAATATCTGGAGAAGGGTATATTGGTATTAGGAGTGATTAGAGTGCCATCGTTATGGCAAATCGGTTTTTACTTCATTATGGTGTTGTTGGGAAACAAATTTATTATGACGGCGTCGCTGGGATGCAAAGTTGAAATGAAAAAGTCCCAACAATTTGCATCTAACTTTCGCTGCTGCTTGTTTTTATAAAACTTCATTTACTCGTTCCTACACCATTGTTTAAGTAGCACTTGAACTTTATTCGATGTTCGAAACAATGTTTGCACGATGTTGTTGCGCAAACCACTTCAACCATTCATTATCGAACAGAGGGGAAAGTTGCTGAGCCCTTGAACTTATATGCAACTTACAATATTGACAGCGCTATTGCAGCAAGCGAGTGCAAAATCGTACATAAATTTTTTCTATCGATGACTGTAATTTTACGACATTCCTTCTATCGTATAATTTTTAGAACTTTATATATTGCACCCAGTACAATTTGTTTTTGCGTTGCATTCACAGAATAAAGGGTGTTAATTAAATTGCGTGTTTGACACTTTCAAACTTGCCAATCACATCAAATAGCATACTACTTATAACCCATTTGTAACGTCGATAATCAGTTAAATATCTGCGCCTACAGACGTTACTGTGAATCTAATAGACGTATAAAGTTGACTCCTCATTTTAGTCTGAAATTTACCATAAAAGGACACGTTTCAAAGACGTAGTAGTTTTGGACGGGCAGCGATCAAACGTCGAAATTGGGTAAATCGGGGGCGCGAGCACATTCCGACACCTTTTCGTTGATGAAATGATAACCTCCTGTGACTGCTGGGCTAGACCAGTATTTATACGTCATTATACATAGCAACTAAAATTTTGACACATCGAAACGGAAGGCATTAGGTCTTTTAGAACTTTCGCCACCAAACCCATTTACCAAAGAGTCATCATAAAACAAAAATTGCACTATTTATTTAACCTATGGTACATGTTTACTGTTACAAACCAGGAATTGTCCCGCTGCCTGTTTTCGTCAAACTTCGTTTACTCGTTCCTATACCTGATTGTTTGAGTAGCTCTTGAACTTTATTCGATGTTCGAAACAGTGTTTGCACGATGTTGTTGCTCAAACCACTTCAACCATTTATTATCCAACAGAAAAAGGAGTTGCTGAAACCTTGAACTTATATGAAACTAACAATATTGACAGCGCTATTGCAGCAAGCGAGTGCAAAATCGTAGGAAGGATTTTTCTAGCAATCTCTGTAATTTTACGCTATTCCTTCTATCGCATATTATTTAGTACTTTCTATATTGCATCCGGTAAAACTTGTTTTTGCGTTGCATTCACGGAATAAAAGTTGTTAATCAATTTGCGTGATTGACACTTTCAAACTTTGATGCCAATCACATAAAAAAACATCCTGGCAATAACATCGATAACCTGTTAAAATATCTGAGCCTACAGACGTATATGTGAATCTAATAGACGTATAAAGTCGAATCCCCATTTTGGTCAGATATTTACCATTAAAGGACGTTTCAAAGACGTAGTAGTTTTGGACGGGCAGCGATCAAACGTCGAAATTGGGTAAATCGGGGGCGCGAGCACATTCCGACACCTTTTCGTTGATGAAATGATAACCTCCTGTGACTGCTGGTGTAGACCAGTATTTACACGTCATTATACATAGCAACTAAAATTTTGACATATTAAAACGAAAGGCAATATAGGTCTTATAGAACTTTCGCCACCAAACTCATCTAACAAAGAGTCATCATAAAACAAAAATTGCACATTTTTTTTGGAACTGTGATACATGTTTACTGTTACAAACTAGGAATGATTTACACAAATTGTGCCGCTGTCTGTTTTCGTCAAACTTTATTTACACGTTTCACATTTGACTGACAGGCGGAAAGTGTACCCAAAGTTGGTAGCTTTACGAATTCCGCAAACCTCCTAATATAGACGTCGGGACTTAGTTGTTTTTTCCGTCTTCCGACGTCGATACCTTATTTGAACCATTTTGTGATGTACTGCAAATGATATGTTACTGACGTCGTCGATAATTTGAAAAATATACGACTACAGACATCTATGACTAGTTATAAACGACATAAAATGCACCAAATCTGGACCTCCAAGCGACGTACATGAATATTATTTTAGCCTGCGATAAATAAACGGCGTATGAGAAGTTTGGACGGGCAGCAACCAACCCTCAAAATTGGTCGAATCGATTGCGACCTCCTATGACTGCTGGGGTAGACCGGTATTTACCGTTAAGCCAGTATAAATGCAACTTAAATTTGGACACATCATTACCACATAGCTTGGGCCTTTCATAATATGCATCACCTAATATGATCTCACGAAAAGTCATATTAAAACAAAATTGCATAGCTTGGCACTTAGTAGATGTTCATTGTTACAAACAAGGACCGAAATAAGATCCATGTAGGTCTTTTACGATCTTTTATAGTTGATTACCTAATTTGGCGAGTGCGTAAGCAATGAAAAGTCTAAGATTTTCTAATATTTTTGGTTCAAATCTCTTGAGATATTGCTAATTCCGTCATAGAAATATCTGGAGAATCGTTTATTGTTGATAGAAGTGATTAGAGTGTCGACGTCATGGTAGATAGGTTATGACTTCATTGTGGTGTTGTTGGGAAACAAATTTATTATGGCTGCGCTGGGGTGCAGGGTTTAAATGAAAAAGTCCCAACAATTTGCATTTTAATTCCGTTGCTGCCTGATTTTATAAAACTTCAAAAACACTTTCCTATAACTGATTGTTTGAGTAGCACTTGAACGTTCAACACGATGTTTGCACGATATTGTTGCTCAAACCACTTCATCCAATCATTGTCCAACACAGGGGGGAGTTGCCCAACCCTTGGACTTGCATGGAAGTAACAATATTGACAGCGCTAATTGCAGCAATCGAGTGCAAAATCGGACATAGGTTTTTCTAGCGATCACTGCAATTTTACGATTTTTCCTCTATCAGTACAACTTGCTTTTGAGTTGCATTCACCGAATAAAGCTAGCTAATTAATTTACGTGTTTGACACATTCAAACTTTGATGCCGATCACGTCGAAAAAACGTACTGCTTATAACCCATTTGTGACGTCGATAATCAGTTAAAAAATCTGCGTCTAAAGACGTATATGTGTGAATCTAATATCTCCATTTAAGTCTGATAATAACATAAATGAATGTTTCAATGCCTTGGTAACTTTTGGCGGGCAGCGATCAACCGGTAAAATTGGTCAAAACGGCGGCATGATCACATTCCGATTTCCGACACATTTTTGTTGCCGAAATGATGAACTACTGTGACTGCTGGGCTAGACCAGTATTTACACGTCATTGTACAATGCAACTAAAATTTTGACAGATCGAACCGAAAACATTAGGCATTTTAGAACTTTCGCGACCAAACCTATCTAACAAAGAGTCATTAGAAAATCAAACATTACACAATTTTATTTGAAGTGTGGTACATGTTTATTGTTACAAACCAGGAATGATTTGCATACATTGTGCCGCTGCCTGTTTTCGTCAAACTTTATTTACGTGTTAAAATACCTGATTGTTTGAGTAGCATTTAAACTTTGTTCAAGGTGCAAAACGATGTTTGCACGATGTTGCTGCGCGAACCACTTTAACCAAGCATTATCCGACAGAGTGGAAAGTTTCTCAACCCTTGGACTTTCATTTTACTGACATAATTGACAGCACTATTGCAGCAAGCCAGTGCAAAATCGTACATAAGTTTTTTCTTCTTGCAATCACCACAATTTTCTGTATTTACAATAGGTGGTTATACGACGTATGGTGATTGCGGTTAACTCAGTTTTAACGTTAACGATTAGTTTTCTTTCTATTGCCTACAAAGGTCGATAACAAGTTCTTAACTTAACAATATAAATTTATTTAACTTGGATCGCTTTTCAACCTCCTGCTAAATAACTCATTTTTGACTGCGATGATTAGCCATACACGAAAAATGTCTATGTCTTCGGACGTTGATAACTAGCATTTGACTGGCAGACGGAAAGTGTACCCAATGTGGTCGCTTTACTACCACCGCAAACCTCCCAACGTCGGGAATTAGTTGAGTTTTCTACGTTTTCTGCCGTTGATACCTTATTTGGACTATTTTGTGATGTACTGCAAATGATATCTATCTGACGTCGTCGATAATTTGAGATATATACGTCTACAGACATCTATAACTAGTTATAAACGACATAAAATGCACCAAACTTGGACCTACAGGCGACGTACAAGATTATTATATAACCATAAGTATGCGTCTAAGGGACACAGTTTGGATGGGCAGCGACCGACCCTCAAAATTGGTGGGTAAATTTTGACAGATCATTACCACACACTTTAGGCCTTTCATATTATCTCTCACCTGATATCATCTCACGAAAAGTCATATTTAAACAAAATTGCACAGCTTTATGTACATAAAACGTGCCACCTAGTACATGTTTATTGTTACAAACAAGGACCGAAAAAGATCCATGTAAGTCTTTTACGATCTTATTTAGTTGATTACCTTATGTGGCGAGAGCGCAAGCAACGAAAAAACAATTTTCTAAATTTTCTAATAGATCTAAATCTCTTGATATATTTGTGTTGTAGAAAATATTTGGAGAAGCGTACATTGTTGATAGCAGCGTTTAGCGTGCCGTTATGGCAGATAGGTTATGACTTCATTGTGGTGTTGTTGGGAAACAAATTTGTTATCACGGCGGCGCTGATGCAAAGTTGAAATGAAAAAGTCCCAACAATTTGCATCTAACTTTCTCTGCTGCTTGTTTTTATAAAACTTTATTTACACGTTCCTTCACCTGATTGTTTGAGTAGCACTTGAACTTTATTCGATGTTCGAAACAATGTTTGCACGATGTTGTTGCGCGAACCACTTTAGCCATTCATTATCGAACATAGGGGGGAGTTGCTTAACCCTTGGACTTGCATGAAACTAACAATATTGACAGCGCTAATTGCAGCAAACGCGTGCAAAATCGGACATCTATTAGTACAATTTGCATTTGAGTTGCATTCACAGAATATAGGTTGTTAATTATTTTGCGTGTTTGACACTTTCAAACTTTGATGCCAATCACATTGAAAAACGTACTGCTTATAACCCATTTGTGACGTCGATAATCAGTTAAAATATCTGCGTCTACAGACGTATATGTGAATCTAATAGAGGTATAAACTTGGATCTCCATTTAAGTCTGATAATACCATAAATGGACTTTTCAAAGCCGGAGCAATTTTGGACGGGCAGCTATCAACCAGTAAAATTGGTCAAAACGGCGGCACGATCACATTCCGACACATTTTTGTTGCTGAAATGATGACCTACTGTGACTGCTGGGGTAGTCCAGTACTTACACGTCAATATATAATGCAACTAAAACTTGGAACCGAAAGACATTAGGTCGTTTAGAACTTTCGACACCCAACCCATATAACAAAGAGTCATATTAAAACAAAAATTGCACAATTTTATTTGAATGTAGTACATGTTTACAGTTACAAACCAGGTACGATTTATATACATTGTCCCGCTGCCAGTTTTCGTCAAACTTTATTTACATGCTTCAATATCTGATTGTGTGCGTAGCACTTAAACTTTGTCCATGGGGAAAAACGACGTTTGCACGACCCTGCGGCGCTAACCACTTAAACTAAGCATCAAAATTAGTAGGGGTGCTGCTCCAAAAATGTTTGACCTTTGTATTAATATTGTGTGAAAGTAAACAAGTAGGTACAAAAAAATGTAATCAGAAACTCAACAAAATCCTAAAATAACAAGTCAAATATTTTGTACGTAAAATAACCTACATTTTAAGATTGATCCATTCATTTAAAATGAAGTGGTACGCGGTTTTAAGCACAACACAAGCGTATAAAGTACAAAAACGCTACCCTCCACCAACATGCCAGGTGTGATGGTAACTGACATTAATTAAAACCATTAAATATTGTACTTGTACAAGTCTGCATTAAGAAAAAAGGACTTATTGTATTAAATGTTATCGATAACATCAAGAAAAAATAGGGGGTGCTGCAAACATTTTTTCTACGTTATATTATTTAGGTCCTTGTTATTGCATCAAGAAACTACTGTTCTTCAGTCTTTCTCTCTCTTACATTTAGGGGATTGTAGTCAAATGCAATTTTTTATCAAATAAACGGGCAACCACAGGTTTTGTTTGCAATGGTTTTATCGAAATAATATTTTGGAAACCCTGTTTTGACGATTACATATGTGCGCTACTTGCAGGAAAGTTGCATAAAATCAGACACTTGACTATAAGTAGCAGCGTAAACTTATTTATTTATTGAGTAATTGCGTTTTGGTGTTGGAGTACAAATTGTGCATTCCAATGTTGGTATAACGCTTCGCCCGTGGCGTAACTGCTATTTGGTGCAAAGATCTGCTTTTACTCGCAGATGTTATGAATGTCCCTTTGTGATATAGGTGCTCTAGAGTTTCTCAGGTTTATTAAAATGATTGTTGCTAACGATCGCCAAGGCTTTGAAAATTACCTCAACATTCATTCGAAAAAAAAGACGAAAACTCCAATCGAATCAACTAACTTGACGGAGAGTTTGACTCAATTGCTCACAAACAACGGCGGACATCGCAGCAAAATGAAAGTAAGTGCAAACTATCTGTGATCAAATTTTAGTCGGGCAAATATATTACAACTTTACACGTTTTTAGTCGGTGGACAACCCCTTCAATCGGTGGACAACCCCGCGTCATTTCATTCAAGGCAAATTTAAAATCACCTTAGAAGGCAACGCAACCGATTCTTATTCCACTCTTGGTTTCGCAGCAATAGGTCTTGCATCGTATTACGACAATAATGAAATTTTGACTTTGTTGTTCAAAGCAGGATACACTATTGAGGTATTTTGCAAAAGTTTTTTAAGGCCGAAATTATGTTTGCAACAACATTAATCGTGTTGTTTATCTTTAGAAACCCGGAAAGGATGAGCTTCCGTGGGAGCTGGCCAACCAACGCAGGATCTATTGCAAGGCTGTTTCCACTCCAGCTTACATAACTGCTTATACGGAATACATGGTATAAAATTTAGTAAAAAGAAAGCAATATTTTTACATTGCGGTAAAAAAATCAATTGAAGTCGCGGCATCTAAGTATCAGGTAAAGTGCCGTAAACTATTAACAAACTATGGAACTTGAGAACTTACGTTATGTAGCAAACCAACAAACTGGTGCATACAGAAAAAGCTTTAAATAATCAATTCACAAGGCAATAAGATCTTGGGAAAAATGTTTTACAGATCGCGAAAGGTAAAAATTGGAACGCGATTATGACTTGCATAAAGATGATAGAAATCGTAAAAGATGTCATGAAAAAGGAAACCGACGACATGAAGTATTACAAAGAGATTAAAGAAAACATTCAAACTTACATGTGCGATATACTTTCCGAGGTTTGTACTTAACATGCTTAACGTTTTCGCAAATTGTTGTCGTGAAAAACCGACTACGACAAACATACATCCACTTATGTATAAAGAAAGCACAAGCTTTTTGTTTCTTGGTTATTTAACCCTGAACTGTTACCCTTTGACTCCGCTGTTACATTGTGGGAGGTACTCTATTTGCCCACCACCCTTGCACCTAAGTTTGTGTTTTTCAAACAAAGATCAGTTCCTCGGATGAACTCTACAACTTTTTTGGATACGAGTTTGAAAAAGATGACCATAGAAAGCCCGATCGTGGGGCTTTAAAATTTCTTGATGATGCCGTGCGACTGCGACTTATCAATTTTATCACTCACTTCAATTCGCAAGTATGTGTAGTGTTGAACCCCACGGTTGTTTTAAATGTAAATCCGCATGCATAAAGTTTCTGTTCCATAAAACATTATGCAATTAAAAAGCCTACTGGGCGACAACCACTTAACTGTGCAATCAGGAAATTGAATAATGAAAGAACCACGTTGGAGCACTTGTAAAGGCAATACGAGACAAGCGAGAAAAAGGTTCGCTTCGCGTCATACGTTTGCAGCAGTATTACCGGGCCGCTACATGTCTTAAAACATAGTATTCTCAGATTTTGATATACTTTTATGTGTTAAACCAAATCAAATGTGTCGCTATTATCTTTTTTATTTTTGACCTGCATTTTTTTTGTTTTTGGTCTGCAATCCAGCTTTGTCGAGTAGAGAATTTGCTGTTTGTGATTATCAGCAACTTTTCGTTACTTTTTAGAAATTTATCACTTCCGTTGTGTATAAAGACGCCCAATTTATGCGGCGAGAAAACTTTGTGGAATGGTTTTTGCTGCAGCTACTCATTGGTCTCCTGTTTCCTTTGTTCTCATTGGCTTATCTCATCGCACCGCGGACCTGGTTGGGAAGTAAGTAGAAAATGTAAACTTTGCCTCAATTCTTCGCGATTGTACACTATTCTGCAAACCAACTTTACAATGCGAAATATGAGCCGACTGGCGAAGTTGCAGTTTTAAAAAATTAATCCAAATCAGTACTGTTAATTAAAATTAGTAAACATCTTAAAAACGCTGGGTGTAAATATGTTTGTGGTTATGGCAGTAGTTTTTAAGTTACGTCGTTATTAGGAATATTCAAAGCAGAATGTTAAATTTTAAGTGTTCAAAATCAATTTTGAAGTTTGCAACTATTCTATCCTCAATGGCGTCTAAGCCAGAGTAGTTCGTCTGTATAGTTTGTAATGTCGCCACGTGGCTGAATTTTATGCGGCATTAGCAAAAATTTAGATACGCTATTGAACGTGCAACTTGTTTTGCTTGCATATTTGCGCTAAATTACAATGTGGTATTTGCCTCGTTGGCTTGGGCCTTTTACTAATTTACAACCTTTGCAGCATGTAACGGCCGTTATGCAATTTATTGTTTCCAATTCTGTATGTCATTCTGCCAAACTAATATAAAGTTGGATTCGATACAATGCAGCCAGAAAATCCATTTATTTTAATGTGAAGATACCCCGTAATAAACTACAGAACACCACTCCAATTGATAGAACATGCCGTTTGGGTAGCCACTTCAACAAAAGCAACCATCGCGGCCTTTTTTTGTGTCTTCTTTGTTTTTAGGACTAATCGTCAGGCCAGCAATCTGCTTCGCATGTCACATGGTTTCCGATCTTGCATTTGTCATCCTGGTTTTTATAAACGTAGCGAGCAGATCTGTCGACAACGATTATTTAGGTAATAAACTTTCAGTTGTTCTAAAATGAACTGACATCTTCATTGACATTGAACCTGACACAGTGACCCCAGCTAGCTTTTTTAACATACAAGGTTTCGTTTGCAGGAGCTGGTGCAACTACTGTTGAAAAATTGATCGTTTTCTGGATTCTTGGAAAATGGTTTCTTGAAATTTACGAATGCATTGCTCGCGGCGTCAACAAATATCTGTCGGATCCATGGAACATAAATGACGTGGTACAACTCTTGTTTTTAACATCCAGTGCTATTCTCAGGTAACAATTCATAATGATATGTAACGTTACAAAATTACCGTCATTAGAGAAAAAAAAACAAACGCGCTTGGCTAACTTTGTTAAAATAACGCTTTGCAAACAGATGCGGGCAAACAGATGCAAATTGGGTTTGCTGTTTTGACCTATTGTATCGCCCACTTAGTCAGCATAATTTTGTTGACCCTGTTACGTTCATATAAAGATGATTTCTGTTATTTGTGCTCCCGCGAGACAATTTAATCAGGTTTCCATTTGTAAAAACTTGGATTGTGAATTCTCCAAATCACGATCAATTTTAAGTAATACAAACTCGCCACTGTTTCGGTGATTTTAAAGCTCATTTTTGCTGCATGCTGTACTTGATATTGTTTGGATCAAGGTTGTTAATTACCGTTATACAAACATCACAGAATAATTGAGTACGTCCAGCACTTTTACGACGAAAGAAGAATACCAAGAAACGAATGGAGTGCAACTGAATACAAATTGATCTCCGAAGCTCTACTCTCATGGGCCTATGTCTTTGTCTGTCTCCGAGTCCTTGGCCTAATTAGAATTCACCGATCTCTTGGTCATCTACAAGTATCGCTTACTCGCATGACGTACAACATTCTTGAGTTTCTCTTTATGTTTGCTCTTGTGGTTGTTTGCTTCGCTGTAGGCCTTAGCGAGCTGTACTGGTACTACGACACGGCAGAGGGACAAAAGATGATTTGTGAAATCGGAAATGCTACTACAGGTGATTGCCACAGTGAAGTAGCATTTGCCGGAATATGGAGCTCCTTGGTGACTCTCTACTGGGCCATATTTGGTTACATGGAGTTGTCCCAAGTACAGCTTCCAGATCGCCATTATGCCACTGAGTCTGTTGCATGGTCATTGGTTATGCTCTATCACGTGATAGTCATTTTGGTGATGCTCAATATGCTCATCGCAATGATGACGAAAAGCTACGAGAAAACCAGCAAAAATTCGAGGTTAGAATGGAAGTTCCAGCGTGCCAGTATTTGGATCCAGTTTATTCGGCGGGACACGGTTCTTCCCCTACCAATGAACCTTCTAGCACTTTACCGCGTCGTTCGGGAAATTATCTGTCCACCTGAAGTCATGGACCTGAAACCGGAGCAAAATAAATGCATCAAAGAATTAGCAGAGAAATGCAAACAAAATTTTCAAACCGCTGAAAACCTAAAAGTTTAACTTTTTGTATGGGTTTTTCTTTTGGTTTAAATTCGAATTACTGTTGATTTTTTGTTCTGTCATAAATGAGATAAGTTGTACATACTTGATGTAACGCGACATTTACAACGTGATTGTGTTTTCGAATGTTTCGTGTTTTACGCCCGTCATTGCTTATTACATATTTGATTGTAAAATCTTGCAAAATTTCATGCCACGAAAGTTGTAGAGATTATGGTTATTGATTTTTATGGTTGATTTTATTGAAGTGCTAGCGATTTGAATTGTCTTTTATTTACTTTTTATTGAGGCGAGTAAAAATCGGTGTGAGTGGTTGTATTATAGTTTGTGGCATTTAATTTGTAATTCAATGAAATTTTTTTGTAACACTTGTGCACTTGTAGCTTTCATATTTTGTGATTTCGTTTGCAGATCCTAATGTTTACTTTCCAATAGCCTTAAATTTGTACAAAAATGCAAACACTGCTAGTCGAAACAGGAACCTGACACGGTTTTACTGATTGCCCAATCAACGTGACTCTCATAATGATGTTGATTAGTTGATTGTTATGTTATGTATGCTTGATACGACGAGATATTTAGACGTGATTGTGTTTTTAAATGTTTGTAACGATTGCTTCCTTATGTTTTCATTGCTAATTGAAGCTTCAATTACCGTAAAAGACATACTTTACAAATATCATGCACAAATAACTATGACGTCTTTTAAGTGCCAGGACCTAAATTCTATCTTGATAATTGAAGCGAGTGAAAATCAGTGTAAGATGTTTTGTTTTACTTTGTGGCGTACGATTAAAAATTCAATGCAATTGACAATACTTGTAGCTTTCATATATCAGATACTTGTTTTAAAATGCTAATAGCCAGCCCTAAAGTAGCACAGCGCAAACGGGATCCTGGTACAGTTTAATGATTACACAAACCCCGTGACATTTAATAAAGCCCCAAACAAGCTTTGGATAACATGGAAGTGGGCAAACACGTACACATTCGCTTATAGCTAATACAGGCTTGACTACAGTAAAAAAAGTATGTGGTTTACTAATATCAGGCTGACAAAAAAGTTGTAAAATTTTGTAATATTTGATAAAGAGGTGCTCCTGTGAAATAATGCCAGCTGGGCAATGCCGTGTTAATCTACGTAATTTAGACTTAACTAGAGAGGTGGCGTGTTCTCCACATTTTATTCCACATACACTACCACCCCAAATTGATGTTTTTCACACATGTACCATTTCCTTTATTATTTTGGTTATATATTTAATATTCGCATTACATTGGGTCCCAAATTCCCTTGGCATTTTAAAACTTGATTGTTTCTGCTAGCATAAACATATGGGTCCCCACACACATGTAGTTTTTGAATAGCAGCGATGTTTTAGGATGTGATCAGGATGTGATCAAAAATCGGTGGGAAAACATGAACAAAATGTAAAGATTACCATATACACTCTAACCAAATCATTTCTTACTTTATGCCAATTACAATCTCGCTGTCAAAAGCACAGTTTAAACCCCACAGCCACACAAACCAATAGTTTGACCTGCAGTGACCTTTGGCCGAGCCGCAACAAACTCTTAACGTCTCTCTCCAATGTCGTTTCAGTAATGCGCTATAAATTCAACAACAACAACAATGTTGCGCTTTTTGACCGACTAACTATACGCTTATACGTGCTTTTGTACAATAGAGTAGAAATGTAAATAAAAGCAAAGTTATTGTAATGTATCACCTTTACAACGTTATTTAGCCGACGCATTTCGGTTTACGCTATATGCAATCACCTAAACCGGTGATGAAATATAAACAGCTGGACTTCGTCTGTCATAAAACAGGATAATTAAGATGAAACGCCCGCTTGGCCGCACTCTATAAAAGCCCGTTTATGTGTGAAGTAGCAGCCTGTCACTAACCGCTGAGCGTTGCGCCGCTTGAGTCGTTAAATCGTTAATCACTCCCTCGCGTCACGTAATTTTGCATTTTGGGCAAAACGACCAGCTCTTATACAGGTATTTGGGGCTGCAAGGGTAGATACTTAACCGATTAGGCTAAAATTTTAAACATTCCATGGAAAGCACCCTAAATATCTACTTCCTTAATTTCAATACATTTGGATTAGTATGCCTGAAGTAAAGGGCATGTAAACAGAAAACCACCAAATATTTGAGTTAAAAAAGTAAAAAAATGATGAATCCAAATTAAAGTCACAAAATTCATTACAATACATTGCATTGTACCAGCTATCAAATTAGGAAACTTTTAGATAACTTACTTTGGTGAATATTGCGGTTTTACAAATTTCACGTTTTGGAGGCCTGTGGGTGAACCGATGGGTGAACTGGGTAAAAAGTTGTCAGTGCACAACTTCAGAGACCCATCTATCATGTGTGAAAATTTAAATATATTTGGACGACTCTTTCGTGACCAAAACATGGAAACAATCTCGCGTTAGACAGAAAAAAGAAATAAAGAAAAAAAAACAGAGTAAAAACAATATGTGTCCCCTTCGTGGAAGGGGACCCATAATTAAGTATTCACGTGACGTCCAACAATCACACGCTTAAGGCAACGAGTTTGATTAACTGCGCTTCTAAAGATTTCTGTCCCTTGACATTTGCCTTAAGACGGGTTACAAGATAACACATTCGTTTTCACTCAAACAAGCATCTGAAAAGTTAAATGCTGTGGTTAAGTTCTTTTACAAACACTACGTGTATCTAAGACTACTGTTTCCAGACCTTTAATGGTTTGATTGTGAATTGTTGATGTTTTCAAGCACCCAAGATGGAAATTCAAGTTAAGTGGCTGGTAAGTGTTGATCCGCGAATTTATTAATAAATTGAAAGTAAAATGTTTTGTGAACGTTTTTAAAATTGCGACGGGGTTTGTTTTTATAAACCAAGTAGAAGATATCCAGCCTTAACTTTTGTCCTAAGTCACAAACGCAATTGCGACATTTAAACCAATTTGGGAAAAAAATTATTGTCATCAGTTTTGCACCCATGGTTATTCTAGCGCACGATTTAATCATTATTGACGTATGGGTGATTTCTAGAGGGAATTTCAGGAAAGCATTGAAAATCATAAGATCGGGTGCTTGTTTGATGCCATAAATATTTTTCTTGGTACCTGTTGTATTTTCGAATTTTGTCTTTTTTTGACCGCAATAGAAATAACATTAGGCGTGATTTTCTTTTGTCCATGCGTACCTGCTTTACCACGCAAACCTGTAGATTTCTTAAGTGTCAGTTCAATTTTTCTTCACGGGATCGATCCCGGGATGATTCAGAGAACAAAATCCGGATCAGTTTTTCTATGTCTGTATAAGGGTCGAGTGCCTAATACATTTGACCAAGCGCTCGCCCCAGGTACCGGTTTAAATCTGTTTTGAAACAACTTTATCGGTCAGCAGAAAAAACACTGCGCTCACCACAGGCGCTGGAACAAATACAAGATTAAGTCAGGACTGGTTACCTAAAGAACAAGGGTTGCAAAACAATCGGACCGGAAACTCAATCACCAGACAGGAATACTAAATCCATCACCAGGCCGGAAATTGCTACGCAATGTTAAAACGTTATGAGGCGCAAAAATGTTAAGGGCACACCGTAATTATTAAGCGTTATGTGACGGGGCTCGCAAGAGAGTGAGTTTGGCGCAGTCTGAGAAAACACGACTAGGGGTGACGTTGATAGAACTAGTCGAGGGGGGCGTAGAAGCTAACCACTCGTGCTAGGGAGAGAGGGTGGGGTTCGACAGCAAACAAACCACCGAAAACAAGAAGGAGATAGAGGTACAGTTTGAATCTGAACGAAATGAGATCAGCTGAGCACATTCAACGAACGACCGAAGAACTCTTTCCACAAGTGATTTCCCTGTAAAATAGATGGGCAAACGGCAGCAGTGACTGATTCCGGGATAGATAAAAGTAACACGGAATACAAGCACAAGACTAAAACATCACACAAGGAAAGTTGTGTTAATTAAAAAGTAAGTGTAAAGTAAATCGGTGCAATAATAAAACCAAAAGAAAAACACCGCAAACTTCCGGGTGATGCCAAAACTGATAAAAAAGAAATTTGTGTCATCACAGCGCTACCCAGGCCGATGCCAGTGCACAAAAGAACAGAGCCAAACATGCACCAGAAAACGTCCCAGCGGCAAGGGTACAATGACAATGCGCCGTTTGTTATTTGTGTGGAATTGCTGACCAAATTTAGGTGACGTGATATCATGCCAGAAAACAACTTGTCGATTTACGTGCGCCTGCGTAAGAAAGGACGCAAAAATCGAGTGAGGTTTGGTGTTCAAATAGCTTTCGTGCAAATGAAGGCAGTGGCGTTGGTAATGAATTGCCTTGTTGATTTTGCGTCCCGAACCTATAGCGGAATATTATTTTACAATGTCGGGCCAATGTACTGCATTGATTGCTGATTTATACTGGTGCCATAAGATGACTTTAGATAGGTGGAATTGGCACGAGTGTTAATGGTTTTGACATAAATTCTGAAAAAATCAGCGAATACACCATGCAAGCATGTCATTGCTATGCTTGTAGATAAATGTTAAGGTTTCAAGTATAAACAGTTGTTTAATGATAAGCTATTGCTTTGTAAATTAACTGTTCGTGCGTTAAAATTCTTCGTACGCATTTGTAAAATTATTAAATTTAGCGCTTTTTACCGAAAAATTGGCTTTTTAGATCAAATTATCCGGGAGTCAATTAAAGACATGGTTTTTAAATACTTGACTTGTTTCGAGTCACGAAAACAGTGAACACCACCGGGAGAATAAAAGTTAATTATTGCGAAGTCTAATCGACGATGCCCAAGCACTTGTTGGCGGTTTCGTACAAAAGGCAATTATTATCAAACTGCTAGGTAGTTAACTATTCATAATGACTCGACTTGACTCGTCCAACCAAGCACAGAGACTCGATGGGTAGATGACTAGACTTGACTTTGTACATTCTGTGTTGTATCAGGGTAAGATAAATAACTTTCGTTCAACGTTAAGGGTCAAATATCTATTGTGTTATTTTGTTGACAGGACAAACAACGCTAAACGGAACGCAAAATTGCATTACAATATACCTACCAGGTGGTTGTGCTATGTTCGATTGGTTGCGTATTTTATTATTAATAGATCGCAAAGATGGCGATCATATAGCTCAATCATGTCAACTTGACGTCACAGAGAATTTCCCAACCGCATCCCATGCAGAAATATCAATTTCTAGGTTGTAAAACAAAAGCTCTTTGAAGTAAGTTTACACGCGTATGACATTTAATGGCCGTCAATTAGACATGAAAGGTTGGGGAAAGAGCAAAAGTTTGCTTAAGATTCGCTTCGGGTGCTTCTTTTGTTGTTCCAATGCTTGGGAAAACTTTCACTTTGATTTATTCGTCAATGCGAATAGGTAGAAAACGCCAAAAACACTTTTACACTTTTTACTTCGCCAAGACTTAAAGGTCCCAATTTGAACAAACCTATTTGAATAGGTTATTCACGAAGTTTGGTCTTCAGTTTGTTGAAACTTCTCACAGCAAAATACTCAAAGCCGAGAGTGAATTTATATCCTACTACTCAATGTCTTGCTTAGAGCGCGAATAACCAGTTTAGTCACGAGAGATTTTAAAAATCCTGTAGAATAAGGCCTTTCAGAGGTACGCGTACAATAATTCAAGTAAATGTGCAGTGGCAAATTACTGGAAAGATGTAAAATTATATCACGTTTGCGCTTTGTCGTTTCTCTCTTAACATTTTACGGCGTAAGATACTTAACTACGCGTTTTTTGCTTGACCTTCGTAGTCCTTCAAAGGCATCACTTCGATTAGCAGTCAACGCTCTTTGACTGACTTAATTCGCTATCTTAAATTAAGGCAAAATGTTTGAGTTTTTGCTATGTTTTGCTTGCTGGATTGGAATAGCACTGACCCAGACGGATGTGACTGTTACTACAACACCTTACAGCCATAACCAAACGAATGGTACGTTTTCCTATTGCGTTGGTGGAAGTAATGGTTTGTAAAAATTCTACAATTTACTTAGCAACGTTCAACAAACATACGCAATGGTAGTGGGATTGATCTAGTACTTTTTAGACCTTAAAAAAGGACTTTTTGCGTGTAAATTATAAATACATAATTAGTAATTTTGGTACTTGCGAATTTAAGCACCGTATAGCATCATTTGCGTAAATCTTTATCATTTCATTGAGTTAACAGTCAAAAATTTAACTGCCTGGAGATCTTAAGACTGTGTGAATTTTGTGGAACACCGCGTGCAGTGTAACGTTTTAAATTACTTTTACGAGCGTGGTTTTAGGGTACTTTTAGGGGCACATCAACTGTCGAAAACGAATACAAATCTATTCTTTGCATATCTTAGTAAAAATTATTCGAACATGCATCTTTTCTTTGCATTGTTGCTTCACAGGGAATGATAGTGTTCCCTGCCAGAACTCCTTGTATTTCACTGACCTCAGCGGTAAAATAGATTTCGTCGGGCCGACGAACTGTTCTTATGCTGGATGGGAATGGATTATCAAC
>QXVZ01004803.1:0-34507 GCA_008931825.1 Phallusia fumigata
TTCGTCAGTTGGTACACATTAGGAAATCCTATCATCTGCTTAGGATGTCCTACATTGACTTCGTTTCAATCTCATGTGTTTGCAGGTGCCAGGCATTTCGGCACAGGGTATCGTTGGTCGGACGGCACAACTGTTGGTTTTCCACTCTTGGCCAATAAAAGTGACGTCTCCCCACCTTGTGTTGCGTTGGCCACCAACGGATCCTTATGCAACGTTGACTGCAGCCTCCCACTCGTGCACTTCTGTTATAATAATGGTGAGTATGTTTTGAGTGCTCGCTACGTTTTAACACTATTTCAAAGTTTGTTTTTTCTCATTATTCTAGTCAGGAATGATCGTGGTATTGTAACATTGGACTTTGCTCAAGTTATTTCGGCGATATTTCAACACAACAAAAAACCGTTTTGGTTGCGTGCATATATGACTTCCTGAGGCATTTTTTTATTTATTGCAGTGACAACAAATACTACCGGTTTTGCTCAATGCTTGCCTCCGTCCAACACCACCTTCGCACAACCGGTGGTGGCTGCGACTACTGTACAATCAGCGGCAGTAGACGAAGTATGTAACGTTTCAGCGTCCCTGTGCTCCTTTACCAACCACTCGAAAGAAGTTAAAGTAACTCCCACAAACAGCTACCAAACTTCCGCACAGCCGGTGACGCAGTGGGCGAGTTCAAAGGTGTTTGCCATAGGCACCACCGACACCGCTACAGTTTTATTTACATCAGTAGAAGTCCCAAGTCTTGTTCCGTTTTCCCAAACGATCGTCAGAGAGGAAAGCAAGTCTAAACCCAACACGGAGCTTTCAGTTAACGTTCCACTTCAGGCCTTGATTACAATCAATGTAAAGACATCGGTGCCCGTTAACTATTCGATCGATGTTGATAGCACCACTTTCAATGCAAGTGGAACTCCATTGAAGAACCGATCGTCTGCAGTGAAAGTGAGAATTACGAATGCGCGGATGATCTGCGTTTTCTTGAACCAAACTACAAAGCAGTAGGTCTATGTCCTTATTTTTGATTGACGCGAATATATTCTTGTTGTTAGAACTATGTCATAGGTACACGAAGAAACGTATAGAGTAGCTATTTTTTTCTTATTGTAGTTTTGTGAGTCGAGATTATACCTAACAAATAGGTCCAAAGAAATGACTAGAAACAAACCAAACCAAATTTTTTATGTTGGACAAAATTTTCAATGTCTTGTGAAGGTTCTCAACATTTGGAATGACTTCGTTTAATCCGACGTCAAAAAACTACGTTTGTTTTTCAAACCACAGCACAATATTTGCTGCAATGTTGATGATTGACACCATAATTATCCCTGCAGCCTTGGAGGTCAGTTTCAAGAGTTTCTAACCATAAAAAATATGTAGTAGAAAACTGACTATTTCTTAATCGTATACCGATTCGCCGAAAACAAAGTTATGGCAGGACTATCTCTTAAACCTAACGAATAAACCCCATAACTCATTTAACCTTGCAAAAGTTGAATTTATATGCTATATTTCTTTCATCCCTGTTTCTTTCATCCTATAATCATTTGTGGTATATTCCTTACGGTTATACAAAAGCCAAAAAAAGCATTTTTGTAGATTCTGTCCTACACTGTCTCAGTGATCAGCCTTTGTTCACTCGCACTGGCGTTCGCCATACTGGTGTTGGTCCGCAGAAGACTGCGATCGACACGGACCGTTGTGCAGATAAACCTATGCGTGGCCTTGTTTTTTCTTCACTTCTTTGTTCTGATCAGCGAGACTGCCTTGAACTCAAAGTCAGCTTGTGAAGCTGTTGCTGTTATCATCCACTATTTCCTTCTGTGTTCAGGTAAATACACTTCCGTACAGTTTCTGCAAACAGTCACTGAATCTTCCGTAAGGATTGCGAATCGTTTGAACATTTTTAGGCACAAGTCGTCCACCAGCTGATAGCTGATACAGCACCCGTCTGCAGTGCCTATGTTTTTATTCTGGCTGAAATTGGTCTGCAATTCTTGAAATTGATCTAAACATAACTATAAATTATATGCAGGCACATACATATGATTAGTCATTACTTTTGCCATCGTACTTCATATGATTCGCAGTTGGCAGGAGAGGTTAAGAAACATGTAGTTCGCGGTGGGATTCGAACCCACGACAGTAACAAACAACACGTCCAGGTGTACAATGAAATAACTTGAAGTAAAATCGCTTATCATTTTTGCAGCAATGTGGATGCTGCTGGAAGGAATCACGCTGTCAAGAAAAACCTTCATCGATTCCCTCAACTCCGGAAATCCGAGGAAAGAAAGAAACGTGAAACTTGCTGTGGGTTGGGTCTTGCCTGCTGCCATAGTAACCGTCTTCACCTTGATCGGATTCCTCACTGGGACTTACATGGATTCCAACCCAGAACTGTTGGACGGACTCTCCGACGTCAATCCCTACTCGCAATGTTGGATCAAGAAAAACTCGTGGCTGCTGGTAGCGGGTGTGGTGCTTCCCCTCGCTATTGTGTTGCTCGCCAACTTGCTGATCACGATAAGAGTCGGAATGTTCGTTTATGAGATGAGCAGGAAAGCTGAGGATTTCAAACCGACAGCAGATCGACTCGGCGCTGCTTCAAACGCGGTGGAGGCAAACCTGGTCCACGCCAAAGCAAGTTTCCGAGCTGTTTTGATGCTTCTACCGGTGCTTGGAATTCCGTGGATATTTATGCTTATACAATGTAAGAATGCGGTAGCCCATAAGTGTAATTAAGCTACTAAGCTATTAAATTTGCATACAGTTTTAGCCCGAAAATATGTTTTCAATACAAAAACTTTTGTTACAACAGCTAAAGAGTTACACTGCGTGTCAAAATTGTTACTTTGTTAAACTTGCAGCATTACATGATGGACAACAAAAAGGTAATATCTTTCATAAAAAACTAATAAACCTTTATGTTCAATATCCGCAGTAAACGATCCCATCCTGATGTATGTCAACGTGATACTGAACGGACTTCAAGGCTTGTTCATTCTCATCATCTACTGTGCTCTGAGCAACGAAGTAAAAAAGGCTTTGAGGGATTTATGGAAGAGAAGCCCAGTTTCCGAATCGTTTTCGTCGAGATAGTACAAAACACTGCTTTAATTTACACAGTTGCTGCATGAAATGTAGTAATAAAGACGCAAACCCAAATGATCCGCTTGCAAAAACACGTAGATGCTTCGTGTAAGATTTTTTTGGTCTATTGTACTATTATGTTTGTGTAGCAGTATCGTATCTTGCTAGTGTCGCGCATTCAATTTTACCAGCTGGATAGTCGAACTGTGTCTATGCCTAATTTTTTAAGTCGGTTTATAATTAAAAAACTTTTAACAGGCTGAGTTGGATTTATTTTTGAATCAAGTCAAACTTTTTGACACATATATTGCTGGTAAGCACACCAAGTATGTAAAAAACCTGCTAGAAATTGCAATTGATTGTTTCAAATCAGTATCCTATGTTTTTTTGGTAAATGGTGTTTCTTGCGATTTTATGGTGCACGTTGTCCCATTTCGTAACTTTGTTTCTTTGCTCATTTCGCACTAGAAATTTGATAAAAAAACGTTATGGCATGTTGTTGTAAACTTTTTAATAATTTTACTTCTTATTAATTATCGGATCCTTAGAACGATAATTTAGCCAAAGTTTTTATTAAGGCGTTTGTCCTCCATAGTTTGGGACAAAACACTTATTCCCACAGCCAGCGCAGCACATATACCAGGACGGTTTTATAGTGCTTGGACAACGACTCAAGAGGGATAAGACGACAGGGAAATAATAGAAGGGAGAACTGTTAGGGGGAAGAGTGTTTCTCACATTCCAAATTAAGCCTTTTGACCGGAAGACCAAGCCGTGTAGCTGAACTAAGTATGGATTAGTCAAGAAGTCACAAGGAACGTATTATGGCGTCCAAAAACGTAACGTACAGTTCATACAAAATAGAATATTTTCCTAGATTTTTGCTTGCAGTAAAGCAGATCTCAATACAGAACGCAACAGTTTGTTTTTAAAACAAAATTTAAGCAGATTATGCCACAAATTAGAATCCTGAAAAATTAGGTTTACCCCCACAAACGTTAAGGCGCAGTTTGTTGGCAAAGATATTTAATTTGTCGTCGCTTGGCGGTCAACGTGCACATTCTGATGAGCGTGTAAGAAAGACCTTAAACAAGACATATTAACCTGGCCAGTTTTACAATAGACTTACTGATGCGGAATACCCAAAGATGTTTTTAGACCGTGGAACAAATTATCAAGTGCCGTCACCCAGAAGCCTTTCCGGTGTTGTTAACATTCAAATTAGAAATAATTATATTCGACATCATTTTGCGTCATCCTTTTGACGCAATCGCCGTAGCAACAAATACTTCGATCGCAGCAACAAAAAAATTCCGTTTGATCGCACGCAAGCTTCTCCGCTTGACCGTAAAATTACAGCTTCCGTGGAGAGACCTTGTATAATTTTGGGGTTAAGTGTGATGCGTTGCTACAATAAAACCGCGAAAAGCAAATGACGACACAACATAAATAGAAATTCTTTCATTGTCAGACTTAGACCAGTTGAAAGGAAGTGCGTTTTTCGTGGTTTGTTAGTCGGGCTGAGGGGTTTAAGCAGGTAAAAGTGGGGTAACCTGCTTTAGTTTGGTTGCAACCATACCAGAGTGGTTTAATGGTAAAGCTAAAGTCGCGAATTTATTCTGAAGCGAATTTGTAAATCGATTTTTAAACTTAATCTAAGACCCTAATTGGAGGCGGAAATATGCTGATTTTCTGTAATTAATGCGAGATAAACAATTTATGTTTTTTAGAGTTTTTTAGAATTTATGTCCTGAAGAAATTATTTTTGTTTACTGACTTCGGGTATAAACAATGTAGATTAACAGCAGTAATTTTAAACTGTTTTATTTTAGGTAAAGTTAAAATTAAATCCTGGAACAACTTTTTAGCAAAACAACATAAAGAAATAAAACAGAAACTATGAAGTTTGTTTATTTGTCAGCGTTCATCGTTTTCATTGTCACACTTCAGTCCCTTCATGTAATGGGTAAGTACACCAGCATTATTGATTTTCCGAATTATTCTTAAAGTACAATTTAATATTTTACGTTCAAGAAACGTTTGGAACTTTAAGAAACAAAATCGGAACAGATAAAACGTGCAACGCCTTTTCAACTTGTATTATATTAATTGCAACCGTGTAAAAAACCTTAACAACATCGATGTCTCAACAATTCCATAACTTTCCTTAAACAAGTTGGCTGTTTGCAGGAGATTATGTTCAACAGAATTCAATCGAAACACTGTTGCCATTTTATAGGTCGTAGTCCCCCGAATGATCCGATGGCCGACTTACCAAAGGGCGAAGATCCAACAAAGATCCCATACGACTCCCCGATGCCTGTGAATGTTTTCTTTCCTGGTATGGAATCCGGTAAAGAGGAGATGTCAGGGTCAGGCGACGGGGGACCGTTCACCGGAGGAAAAGGTGGGTTGGGTTCAAGTGTTTTAAAATGAAACTAATAAATTAGTATTATTTGTGGTCTGAGGTTTAATTAAACCGTATAAACAGTAGATAACATTTGCTTCGTGTATAAAGAAGTTGGGAAAAAACCTTATTCTGAGCTTTTACATGATTCTAAAGATGTGGAATCATACATACCTGTTAGCCCTAATTTTTTAGTTTACTTTCACTTTTTTCACGTTTAAGAGTCGCATATCAACCCCGGGTTTTTATCACGTTTTGACGTTGCGCAACCTATCCAGGTTTTGAAAATCGTCTGACCCGACATTTACTAAAACCTACCTTAACGATAACCCAACGTGGCCTGCCAGTCCAGGTCTATTGTCCCGATTCGTTCTAGTGTAGAAACCGTGCAATTGGTTGCCATTACATTCTTCTTTTGCAGATTCTGGTTGCACTGCGGAGTACAAGAAGTTGATAAGCAAGTGGCGCGAATCTTATTACGAGTACCAGCATGCATTCTACCTGTGGAAAACCGGACAACCCTACTCTCCCAAAGATCCTGACTACTATGGGAGTGGAGGCGAAGGTTCTGGATACAGTTACGGCGGGAAACCAACCCACGAGGGACATCCCTAAACAACGAATTAAGAATTGATCCAAAACTAATTAAATGTGTACTTTTACATTTTTTAATAATAACTATACATTACGATAAAGCTTAGCTTTTAATGATGACATAGACTTACATGTTCAATCCGTTATATTACAAGGTCTAGACTCTAGTCCGACTTAGTATTACTGCAAATATGCCTGACAGTTCCTGTAAAGCCTATATTTCTCTCTTTGAAAGAATAAAAATTGTCAAACTTAGTAAATGTTTGATACTGTGTATTTTTAATTAATCGAATTAACTATCCAAGGATTTTTTCTGTTGACGTTGTATTGTACGTTTTTTCAATTTCGCCGTATCTAAATAATTTTTAGCTATGGCGAAGTTTTAGCACAGCTTTTTTTTCTGGATTAAAATAAGTTCCAATCTGTGATTATGTTATCAATGCCAATTCCAATAAAGTTCATTTGGGCGAATATTATAATAGTGTAAAGTAGATTTGAGATCAACCAAATTTTATCCAGCAATTACGAAAATCGTAAAATGCCTTTGATATTGTACGTTTGCATGCTGCATTTAATACTTGACCATTTAAAAGCACGTGATTTATATCCATTGCTTATGTGATATCTTATGTGCTGTTAATGACGGTATTTGCTTATACCCTGCTTTATGACACACAAAAATATAAAATGAGAAAAAAATGAGCATATTGGATGAGCGTTTTGTTAGGTCGCCTATGCTTTTAACAGGATTTGTCTTTTAGTGTTTCGCTGTACGTTTTCTAACCTAAAGCACATCAGGTTGTCTCGCGTGTCTAGATCAGTGCTTGGTAACCTTTTCCAAGGCGCGGGTCAAGACCAAGATCAGCAAGAATCCACCAAGCCGCCTCCTAATTTTCCACTTACGGTTCCGTTCACTTTACGGTTCAAATTTTTGTTAACAAACGCATTAGTTCACGCATGCGCACAGGTAAAGTTCGGCAGGGTGAATCATGATTTTGTCCCCACTCACAAGTAGAATTTCTTTAAGGTAGATTCTAAAATTGGGCAATTTCTAAACGGGGTGCGGGTCGGATGATTTTGCTTGATTGGTCGTACGGGGTGGCCGAACACTGATCTAGATGGATGTTTAAAATATGTGACCTCGCACGAACAGGTTAGCAACGCTTATAAAAATAAAAATCTGATAAAAAATTATCACGGCATGTCGTTGAACGTTACTTAAGATTAATTTAACGGTAACTCAAATACCTTTAATATTGTGAACCAAATTTCTTAGTAGCAGTAACAGTGTAAAGGTCAGACAAACGGCAACCCTACCTTTAATCATGTGTCAATATGAATTAGGTGCCGACGCTACTCCCTTTCCAGAACAAATTTGTTAAACGGCCAGTCTGTACACAAAGAGCCTGCTAAAAGACCGTAATACTTGTGCGAGCTTCCCCGCTTGTAAAAAACTCTGACAGTCAAACATTGTAATGCTTCAGTGCTTGTTAAAAATCAGTCACTTACAATGATTTTTAAATGTATGTATTGGATAGAGCACGTTTTTTAATCATGTTACAAGCGACCGGTGGTCTAATTAGGACGTGGCACCCGAAATATGACAGAAACGTTACACGCAGCTAGATTGAACGATCGGCTGGGACTTGTAAATCAAGAAGCACGCGGTATTGATTATGGCAAGGCGGGTTCGTAGTTAATCAGTAACCTTGAAATGACATCGACAGAAAAAAGGTTCGTTGGGCGACTGAAGAATAGCCGTCTCTTATCGGTAGCATTCAGCAGATAGTTAACAGCTTGTTGCGGTGAAATTTGCTGTCGCGGTATTAAGCTTTCTTCTAGCTCTCAAGATGCGTGCATTGGTTGCTGTCGATGGAAGCGATACCGCCGAACGGGCCTTGGACTGTAAGTTGCATATTTGTTTTTGACAGAATACAATGACAATAGATTAACGCCCATAATAAAGCAAAACATCTTCTGTAACGTACAAATCGTTAAAATTACCGAAATTTACAACAATTGTTAACATTTTTGTGTTCTGTAGTCGAAATGTTTGATATTTCTAAAGTTGTGGCATTTGTGTTACAAATAGCAAATTCGCAACATAAAATATATGTGTGGAAATATTATTGGCAATTCACTAAGAACCGCTGTGGCAACGCTTTGATTTGATTTTAGAACCTTGAATAACACTTGAAAGGAGTCATCCGTGAGGCTTGCATTATTCTCGTAATAGGTTTTTTAGAACGTATTAGCTGCATGGGTGTTGTGAAAATTCTGTAAAGATTTACGAGCCTTGAGCAAACATTTTAGGAACCGATGTGTCACAGTTGAGTGATTATGCTCAGATAATAAAGCTAAGCTTCTCAAGCTTCTGCTTTACATGATTATTTTGTGAAAATCAGAATGCACTATAATGCGGGTTTGTTTGCAAAAAAACACAAACACAGTTCTTTTGCTGTGATATAACTTCAAACTGACATCAAAACGAAAATTTGACGCCACGTAGCAAAAATACGTCTGCTTTTAGGCCCCTATCCAAACCATTGTTATAACTAGAAGCATACTGTTGGATTTTAGATCGAACGTACACTCTTGTAGTTTTTGTTGTAAAAAATCAAAATTATCCAAGTTACCAGCACCTTTACAATCTTGAGTGCTAGATTATATTGCGTGAACTATTTTTGTGAATCATTTTGCTGCGCGCAGGGTTCTTGGAAAACCTGAACAAAGGCGAAAACGAAATAATCATCGCACACGCAGGGGAACCCCCTTCCATTCCGACCTTCAAACTTTTTGGTAAGTGACGTCACACGCTGTTAAAGGGTCAATGCAACAATTGTCCTATTGATGGTCCTAGCACTTTTAAATGTGATTTTGAAAATTTGCCCTGAACCTGACCAGTAGGTTAATAAAGCAAATGATTGCTGGCTTTTTAATGTCGTAAAGCCGAATTGTCCCAACTGTCAGTGCCTAGCATTCGCCCTAAAGAGTGGTTGTCCCGGCAGTCTTGGTACTTACCATGCAACGCACAAAGATGTTATTGTCTAGCAACGCATCTAATTCCGTTTCTTATTACATTCAACGTTCATCCAGGCAGTAACCTTTTCCGCAGGTACACAGCATATGGCACAATAGTTCGAGCACAAGACATAAACAATATATAGGAACTATATAACCGTGCTGCGAACATGTCATTGTCTAAACTAAAAAAAACAGATTACTAAAAATATACAGCAAGACTTTTATATGTACGAATGTGTTAATAATCTTGTTTTGCTTTTATCTACAAGTCATGAAAGACTGTTTAAAATCAATTGCAGGCTGAAAAACGCTTTTTTATATCCGATTGCTTTTTGATTCGAATACCTGAGATTCTATACTGTGCGTTTCAAAGATACATTCTAGACTGGTTTGATTTTTATCACAGCCGAGGGTGCAGCATTTCCCAGTGATGAGATTCAGAAGATAATGTCGGAACAAAACAAGAAAATGGACAAAGTAAAGAACAAGTTTGCAATCAAGTGCGACCAAAAAAAGGTGAAATAAAATTTGTGCTTGCAAGTTTACAAATTTATCTACAGCAAAATGCCCCGCTTTTTTTAACCCCGGCACATTATTTTTCACAAATGTCCGTGCTATTTCCACTGAAATGCACTTTTATCACAGAAATCCAAAAAAGGTGGTTTCATGACATAGATTTCAGATACAAGTAGAACTGCAACTAACCGTTTTTGAGAAAATAGATAAAAAAAATTTAAAAAACAAAAATGTATCATATTCCTGTCAACCGAACTAGTTACTTTTCCCACGAGAATTT
This sequence comes from Phallusia fumigata, assembly GCA_008931825.1. Taxonomy (NCBI): domain Eukaryota; kingdom Metazoa; phylum Chordata; class Ascidiacea; order Phlebobranchia; family Ascidiidae; genus Phallusia; species Phallusia fumigata. Next base: position 9,915 of record QXVZ01004803.1, read on the forward strand.
CTAGTTGATTTTATGTTTCCCTCAATCGATCCTCATAAATATTAATAAGCACAGGGAGTTGTGTTCCAATCAATCATGTGTGACCGTCAACCGGGATCAATTCAGGTCGCTTCTAATTATTTGACTCGTCACAATAGAGAGCATTGCTACGTCACAATTAACTTGGGATTTGTGGTTTGGAACGTTTCAATTGTGTCGGGTTGACTTTTTGTCAATAATTCATATGTTCGGACATGTCTTGTTGTGTTAAGACTCAGGGGATATTATTTGGGCCTTCGAGGCACAATTTAGATAAAACCATAAGACTAAAATTCACAGAACAGAACAAAATTATTCAAAGGTGTTTTTTTTCTGAAATATTGGGTTAAGCTTTTTAGGTTTCTTCATAAAGTAGCCTTATATGAAAAAACAAATTTGACGTCACTAAAATTCCTAAACGTTTTAAACGAAAAAAGCCCTCAAAGCAAAAAAGTTTATTTTTGTTCTTGGTGTGTTTTACAACTGGCTTGAGTCATTCACAACCTTTTTGCGGCATCCTTTTTGTGAGACTCATTTATCGCGGCACCCATAAAAATTTTGAAAAGAACAATATAAAGTAAAGTTTCATTTTGGCATTTTATCTGTAAGGAATAGACAGTAATCAAGTCAGTCTATTTTGCAAGCATTATTACCGTCATACCTAGTGTTGCTTAAGCTTAATAGAAAAAATTATAGCAAACGCTAGAGGCACCCTTGAGCTTTGCAAACAGCTCCCCGGTTGGGAAACACAGCCTTAAGCTTTTCGAATATTTCAATGTTTCGATTTTATTCCTTTCCAGTTGAAGTACAAGCTGGTGTTTATGATGTACGATGGCGAACCAGGTGAAAGCATTGTGCGGACCGCTGACGCAGAGAAGTGTGACGTCATAGTGATGGGATCACGTGGTCTGGGAGCAATCCGACGGACCATCCTAGGATCTGTGAGCGACTACGTGCTGCACCACTCCAAAATTCCAGTTGTGATTTGCCCAAAGAAATAGCAGCTTTGCTTTGTCCAAGCAGAGGTGCTAAAGTACACGACTGTCTGGTGCTATTTGTCCGGAAACTAAACGTATTATTTGTCCGCCTGCTTAATCGACCCAATCCAATGTTTACTTTGTGAACCAAAACCTTGTTGCTAATGAATACAAAATGTTTACTTTATTGTAAAGGTATGAAACAAATTGTGTTTCACCTCGTAAAAAATGATTTGTCGTCTTTGTACTGTTTGCTTGTCCTAAATAAATTTGTCATTGAGGAAAATAAAACTCACCTGAACTTGTCATCTGTACATCTGCCTCCGATTGTTTTTTAAAACAACAAACTTCAGTCAAGCCTAAACAATCGCATTCGTTTTCACAAACAAAATCGTTAAAAACAATAAAAAAACGAAACAATTACGGATCCATTTTCATATGAGAAAAAATTCCACTTATTTGCTCGTCACGATATCCTGAGACTAACAATTCTTTCGAGTAGACTCTCGAATTCATAGAAGGATTATTTAAAATTCGACGATTCTGTTAACCAGACAAATGAGAGGACGCAAACAATCAGATTTTAAAACAAAGCCTCAGCTTTTCTTGATATGTCCTAGTCGTAACATCCTGGAATTTAGTCCATTGTTCCACAGCCACAATGCCAAGTAATATTGCACAATTTTAAATGTGTCCCATGAAGAGTAAAATGCATTTGCTGATGAAATTAAGATGTAGCAAAGGGGTAACAAAACCTTCATTTGACAGTTGATTACGAGTAACGATCGTTAGAAATATTTGCTTGCGTAACTTTGTACCAGATGTTGCATAAATTTTCCAATTTTCCAAATGTTGAAATAGTTGCAAAACAGTTTCGCTTAACAAAAAAACATTTCGATCAAAACCGGTTTAGCAGGAAATTTTAATCTTGTCCAGCCTTTTAAGATCGTTTTTAAGCCGGTTGTTAGGGAAACTTCATTTCAAAAACAGTCTTGCAGAAATTAAACAAACTAACCCGCCTGTTCAGTTAAATGTGAAGAAAAGTTCATTTTTGCCAACACTAAAGATTGCATATTCCAGCTAAAGACGGTTCCTTTGTACAGTGATGAATGCTCTTTTCCTTGTGTTGGTTGCAGCTCTTGCGTTCGGCAAAGGTAAGCCAGTCGACCTTATACTATCATTTTAGTGTAAATGTAACAGGTATAACCAGGGCCCCACAGAAACATCTAAAAGGCGGTACAAACGATTTTGGGCCCGTGTAAATTTGTTAAGCAGTTCTTCGGCCATTGGCCCCTGTGTAACTCTCGGGCTGCAGAACAAAATACCTACTGGACCCCTTCATACAGGCGCTGGGTATACCTTAAAAATATGTCTTCTTGTGATAAAATGTGGTAACGTGTATACAAGTTCAAGGTGCAATAACATTTTTCCTTAATTGTTGTCGTGTTGTTGCAGGTTTTGCAATCCATTGTTACATTTGTGAATACATTCCTGCCATACAAACGGAATCAAATTGTAGAGGACCCCTCGTTAACGACCAGAACCTTGTGGACTGCCCACATGATAAGACATGCGGAGTTACCAGCATCAACTTAATGGGTGATTAGATTTTTAATTATTGTGACCACTTTCCTATCAACACTGGTATTTCAAATTTACCTTTCGTCAATCAACCTGATTAGGTCGCATGGCCAAGGTTGGCGCATATTAAGAGTGTTGAAACATTTTTTACAAAGTTGGTTTCAACTTATTGCTCATTGAAACACGAACAGTTGAACGGTAGACAATTGTGCTAATCTCTCGACTCTCTCCTAATGATTGCCAAACGCCCTCACCAGTGCATAAATTGCAAGTGATATTTCAACTGCATTGTAAAACCGGTTGCTAAACAGATGAAGCAAATAATTTTGTACAGATTAGGCTTTCAAGAGCAGTTTGCATTAACGCGGATTCGTCATTCATTTAAATGTTACATTTTGCAGAACATGCCACTGTCGTACGCCACTGCGGTTATAAACATTTCGGGGTGCTGGTGCATTTCTGTACAACAGGTGAGTGCGCTGTCAACCACATTCGACGGTTAAATGACTGACATGTTTTCGCCTTGCAGAATTGTTATGTCTATCTAGTGCTTTTTTGGTTGCCTTTTGTATGGAATAAAACTCTAACAGTATGCCCGAATGCTAGTTTAAAGGGCTTGCTGTATGAAGCTGGGTTGTCAAAGCGTTAAAATGGTTCTTTAAGGCTTTTGTACTAATTTTACCCTGTTTTGTTGATGCAGACGCATGCAATTACCAGTATTAAAGTAGCATCCCATGTATCAGCAAGCAGATGTTACTTATGCACAAATTCCAGAACAAAGTGAGAAGAAATAAACTAATTTGTTGCATTTATGTTGTGATCATATCTCTTGGACCTGCAAAGGAGGGAAACGACGAATTAAAGACTCAGTTTCTGGGGCCATTAACACAGGAGTGATGCAGCTAAACAGTTTTGTATTGTACAAGAGAAAATTGCTATTTCATGGGGCAAACTCACAGCAAAACTTTTTTATTATTTTTTAACGCTTGATAGTTTGATCTCATGCCACGTGACCATATCAGTTCGTTCTGCTAGTAAAATCGAAAAAAAGCCAAAGCAAGATCAAAACTACTACAGTTATTTGTATTGCCACAAAGTTTGTGTGGTCAAAACAAATCTTTAAGGTACACTTATTTCTAAGCCTAACTTAAAGCGTATTTTATCACTAGAAAACAAACATTTCGTGAACCTATTTTCTTAATACATGAATAACTGGACAACACGGCATGACAATTTTTGATGTCAAAACACATACACTGTGGTTATTTTATTACCGAACGCTTTAAACCAACTAATATAAAATCGGAACTATATAATGTTACGATAGGACAGTACAGGACGATAGGACAGTACAGAAATACTGTTTGTCACGACTTCAGTGCTAAAGTGGGGGAACCTATTAAGAACTATACGTGCAGCTTGAATTGATTGGTCAAAAAAATTCTAAACAAAAATCAAAAATTCTCCTATTATTCTGAAAAACTAAACAATTTATTACACTTGTCTCAAAAATAATTTGGTCCGCCGGTTTAATTCGAAAATAGCGTTTTTGAAGACTTGTCTACAAATGCTTGTTGCAAAAAGAATAACACAACAAGTTAATTACGCTATATTATATGTCTAAGCAGAAATACGTTTTTTGGCCGTGCATTAATAAGTTTAACTTGCCATCCCTATCCCTGTTTGCGTGTTTAAACTAACCTGTCTAAAATCACTGTGTTTTTTTCTATTTGTAAATTTAGTTCTCTTCTATTTGCAGGTGGCCTGATTTGTACAACAGCACACTGGAAACACTCTGGAAATCCGTTTATTCTATCACACTTAGTTTTGCAACATGTATCGATTTAATAACCGGTTCCTGATGCATTCGATCTCAACTCTACATGTGGCTGGTAGGTTTTTATTATCCTAGCCTAGATACTTTTCTAACCATTATGATGTTATTTCAATGGTACAATCACTGTAGATAAGGGTAAGAATAGCTTCAAAGCAGTTAAACCTATACTTACTCGCATTGCAGGAATGCAACAAGATCCCACCATTAGGGGGGTTTCCACCACAATGACGTATTTTCATGATGGGTCCTGCAAAAGTTCAGATTCAGTTGTGCACGTGATCATTGACACTTGCCTTTTGGCAGGCATTTTCAAACTTGTATTTGCACGCGCAAATATATTCATGATTTAGATGACAATGGATTTAACCAGTGATCCTTAACTCGGGGGACTCCCCGTTTGGGGGATTTTGTTTTTTCAAGGTATTGTGTTTGGAATTTTTCTTTGCAAGATGAACGGCATTGTCAATGAAAAATTAGTACGACCGCTAAGCTTGCTGATCTTGGTTTTTGCTCGCGACCTGAAAATGGTTGACCCTGATCTACATGCATTTTTACAGAAAATGGGAGACAGGTGTATTAATGAGGATCAATCACAAAGTGGAAAAATGAACCATGTTTACAACATTATTTTAAGGCAGCGTGTCTATTTATATTAAATATTTTTACTTAATTTTTATTGTTCAGATACTAGAAATGTTTTAACCAAAGATAGAAACAACGAGAATAAGCTTGGCATTTCAGATGCTTTGGCTATTTTAAGGGCATGTTAAATCACTGCAGTGATTTAATTTCAACTTATTCAGAATACTAAATATTGACAAAATTTAGTTACCAACTGCACTGACCCGCCGAGTGACCCCACACTGATGAACATTTGCTCCGCAGTCAACAAGGTGTTGCTGAGATACATTTGGTCCATTGCAATTCGAGTTCTGTTGTGAAATCGGAGCGTATTGGCATAAGTAGCAATGAATAGCAAAGCCTGTAACATCACAACAGTTTAACTGAGGGATTCCTAAACTGGGGATTGCGACCCTGCATGGGGGTTGCACAACGAGTTTTGGGGGTCACGAGTACGCAAATTTAACACTAAGTGTTACATTCACACACTTTTGACACTGAAATTCCAAAACAAATGCAAAACTCAAAGTTTAACAGCCGATAGTGTAGACTGCATGCTAAATAAAACGAAAGGATTAGATTACACACAGAATGAAAATGGCCTTGACAGCATGCATGTTTTAAGTAATTCTTACCTTGGCCGAAAACAGCAGTTACAACCAACACAAGAAATAAAGCATTCATCTTTCAGTAATCAAAAAGTTTCGCTAGGTTTACTAAACGGCACGTAGTTAAAGTATTAAATTGCAATTCAACGTTTTGCTCTCCCTTGCTATCTCAATTGAATTAGAAAATACTTTTCTCTGCTATATATAACGGCATACTGTTTAAGTTGTGCAATAGTACTTGGCTATGTTGCAATGCAACAGATGTCAGGATATTGAGCAGGAAAAAAATATTCATAAGCTTCTGATTGTTTTTGTTCTAAAGTTAGGTCGTTAAAACGATAGAAAAAGACTTCGATGAATGCGAGTCTAAACAATACTCTGCGCAAGTAGTCTGCCTTGTGGTGAAGCATCAACTGTTAAATCTAAGGATGTTGTGACGAAGAAATAAAAGGAATTCTGTGATTGTTTCGTAATCTGATTGTTTTCATTGATTTGATTTGTGAAAACAAACACGTTTGTTCCGACGTGAGCAAAATTTGCAGGAACAAGTGGTTTTTGTAACATATAGCCCATTTTGCCGGATTTAATCTCAAACTATTCATAGCTTTGCAATTTAAACGGTGGTTGCAGGTTTCGCCATCCACTGTTACATTTGTGATTACATTCCTGCCATACAAACGGAATCGGACTGTGGAGGACCCCTCGTTAACGACCAGAACCTTGTGGACTGCCCACATGACGATATATGTGGTGTTACCAGTTTTAACTTAATTGGTGATTAGGTTTTAATTTTTGAGACCACTTTTCTACCAACACAAGTATTTCAAAGACCACCTGATAAGTTAGCTGGGCAAACAGAAGAACAAAAAACTTATTATTTTACTTAGTTAATTGTTTAGCTGTTTGCTTAGCACTGTTTTGCCAGTTTATGTTTACTTGTTTTGGTTTTGTTAGTTGGGGCTTGTTGAGACTCGGCACTTCCAAAAAACGCTTACGTTTTTGCAAAGTTGGTGCTGATTACTCGGTTTTCTCTGTTTTATTAACAATGCACTAATTTGCCCACGTGTGGTGTTTTAAGTGCATTGTAATTCCAGTTTTTAAACAGATGAAGCAAATATGTTCATACAAAGTCCGACCTTTCAGACCAGTTTGCATTAGCGGAACTTTGTCACATGCACTGCTTTAAACATATTATATCAAGCATAGCATACGGCACGCTTAATGACTTGATACGGCCCGGGGTACATTTCTGAGTTTGCTTGATAAAGCAAGTCTCTAGCTCATTTCTGTCAAAATAAAAGTTTTTTATTAAATACCATAAAATCTCATAATTTTCGGATCAAATACTGTAGTCAGGCCACTTGCGGGGCTACAGCTCTACAAGAGGTTGTTTTTCCAGTATTTTACTGGCATGGTCTGGATCAGACCCCAGAACCAAAATCGTGTCTGTTTTAAACGTTACATTTCGCGGAATATGCAACTATCGTACGTCACTGCGGTTCTCATCAGTTCGGGGTTTGTGTGGTCAAAACAAATCTGTAAGGTATACCTTTTCTAAGCCTAATTTAAAGGTGTATCTTATCACTGGAAAGCAAACATTTCCAGTACTTTTTTTCTTAACAACACATGCATAACTGGCCAACACTCCATGGCAATATTTGATGTCAAATCAGACAAACTGTGGACATTTTATAACCGATTACTTTAAACCAATACTATCGGAACTAATGTTACGATACGACAGTAGGACTTTTGTTTTTGATTGTCCCAACTGTGGCGGCTATTAGTCTTTGTTTAAAAAACGACTGAAACGTAAACCGACCGTGCTGTTTGTTTGGAAAACTAAACAAATTATATCACCTGATCCAAAACCACTTTGGTCCGCGGGTCTAATTCTTTAGTGATTTACGTTGTCTGCAAATGCTAAAACTGACCTGTCCAACTGCTTTCGTATTTGTAATTTTAGTCCTCTTATATTTGCAGGTGGCCTGCTTATGTACAACAGCACTCTGGAAATCCGTTTATTTTTGTCACATTTCGTGTTGCAACATTTAACCATTTAAGAACTGCTTTTTGATGCACACGGTCTCAACTCTACATGTGGTTACATGCGTCTGAAACGATAATAATAGGGTGAGGTTGACTCTGTTTGAAAAAAAAGATTTTCAGTAGTTTGGAAGTATTGTACTCAGTCCACTGGCAGTTCTTTTAACCGAAATACTTTTCCGACCAGTATATGTCAATCACTTTAGATAATGTAGGAAAGGCTACAAAGCAGTTAAAAGTCTAGTTACTTGTATTGCAGGAATCCAACAAGGTCCCACCATGAGGGGGGTTTCCACCACAATGACGTATTTTCACATTGGATCCTGGAAAAGTTCAGGTACAACTGTGAACGTGATGATTGACACTTGCTTTTTGGCAGGCAATTTTCAAACTTGTATTTGCAAGCGCAAATTTATTCATATTTTCGATGACAATGGATTTAACCAGTGATCCTCAACTCGGGGGGAACTCCCCACTAAGAAAGGATTAGGTATTTGCAAGCGGGAAACTGTGTTTAAAATTGAATTGATCGAAAAGTTAAACAATTATATGATATTAGTATCTCTTCACTGTAGTGATTTAGACAATTTTTTTACAAAATTTCCGGTGGGGATTTGAACGGAATAAAAATGGTAAATAAGTACGGCCCGATGAGACCTTGGTGATCTTGGTTTCAGGCCCGCGGCTTGGCAAATGTTGCTGACCCCTGCGCCCTACGTGCATTTTTATAGATGAAGGAAGAATTTTAAAGATAATGTGTATTGATGTGGGAAAATTGAAGGTGTGTACATCATTTTTTAAGGCGCAGCATTCTGTTTGTATTAAATATTTTTACTTTTTTGTTACTCAGATACAAAAAACGAGACTTCAAACCAACCTTAAAACGACGAGCATGCGCTTGTCTTTTAAACGCTTTGACTAGTCGGTGTAAGTCAATAAATTTAAATGTCAAATTATTCATCACACACAAAATTTTAGAACAAAATTTAGTTACCAACTAAATAAAGGCGGCGAGTGACCCCACACAAGTGAACATTTGCTCCGCAGTTCATAAGGTACTCTTGAGATACATTTGGTCCATTGCAACCCGAATTCGGTTGAAAAACCGGAGAGTATTGACAATGATAACAGTGGATAGCGAACCCTGTAACATCACAACAGTTTAACTCGTGGATTCCCGAACAGGGGGTCGCGACCCGTCAGTGTGATTTTGACACGGAAATGCCAAAACAAACGCAAACTCGTTTAGCAATAGATAATGTAGGCCGCATGCTAGAAAACGAAAAGATTCGATTACATGCAGAATTACGTTGACAGTAATGTGTTTACAACCCACCTTTTTATCACAAAATATACTGTACAGGTACAAGTATTACTACAGAAACTAATGCGCAGCAAGTAAATTCTTACCTTGGCTGAAAACAGCAGTTACGCCCAACACAAGAAAAAAGGAATTCATCCTTCCGTAATTGATGGGTTTTTCTACAGTCAATTGAACGGCACGAAGTATAAACCTATCGACTTACAAATCAAAGTTTCTATTACTCCCTTCACTATCCTAAGTGAATTAATGCGTACTTTTCACTGCTACATAAAAAGACAATTATGCAATAGTACTTGGTCATGCAACAACAGTCAAGATATTATGACTGAGAAGTACTAAGATTTTAATAAATACTGAAAATTCGCTTTGTTTTGGATTTTTACTGTTTTTGTTTTTACCGTTTAAGTGAAATTACGAAAAACAATGAAAATGCTTCCATGGATTCGAGTCCAAACAATACTAGATTGTGTGGCATATGCCAGGTGGTGAAGCATCGATTGTGTAAACTCAGGATATTGTGGCAAGGAATTAAAAGGAATTCTGTAATTGTTTCATTGATTTTGTTTGTGAAAACAAAATACGCTCATTTGTTCAGGCGCGGCTGAAGTCTTTCGCAATGAGCGTTTTTTGCAACATATTGTCGGTTTTAATCAATTCAAACTTTGGATGCCAAACTGTCTGGTTATGTAATAAAATAAAAATAACAACCCTTCCGCATTTCATTTCTTGATGAAATCTTACCGGATATTCTTACTAGCCCCATTAATCCATACTCTACAGGTTTTGTACTCCGGTCCTTCTTTAGACAATAGATACGAGAATGGTTTGTTTATTGAACATGAAAACAATATTACTTTCTGGAAATTAGTAAGGATTTACAAGAACTAGTGATTTCAACAGTACAGACATAGAAAAAGGGGTAAAAGTCGTTGAAATAGGGTTGCTATATCTACAAGGCACAATTCCAGACAGTCACAATGTCCACAATTCGCAACACCAAAGGCGCCATTATAAAATTAATACGTCACAGGCACAAAGTCTATAAAAAATAAACATCGCTTGAAGTTTAACACAACTTACTGAATTTCGGACACAGGAGGATTTTTAAATTACTTTCGAAAACAGTTTTTAAAACCGAAATTCCAAAAGTATGGCAACCCCACGTCTAACCGACATCGACAGTTAAGCATAGTTTTTTGTGTGTTCGTCTCCAATTAGATATGAAATCACGAAGCTTTCGTTTACAACATGGGTTCACAAAAACGGAGACTCAACTTAAGATTATCAAGTAAACAGTTGATTTACAGTACAACCAAGACAGGTAAGCAAACAGTTTTGTCTGGCGTAGTACAAGCTTGGTGTACTCCGATTAACCGAACGTCATAGCAATTAAATTACGTGGTGTAAGGAATAATACAACGAAGCAACTTAAGACCTTCTGCAAGTAATCATGCGCTGCCCCCACTGATATAATTCTAAATGTTTCTTACATCTGATTTTATCAGTAAAATGCGTTTTTGCTTGCATAGTGTATATAGAAATCAGTAGTTTGTGAATCAAAAATGCTGCATATATTCTCAATAATTTAGCACATGTATGTTTTACGCCTTATCCTATGTATAACACCACAACATTTCTGGAAACTTGTTTATTGTGACACACTTAGTTTTGTAACAAGTACTTGGTCGTTCCTGATTGCTCTTATACAGGATGCCGACATTAATACTGGTTATTGCATGCGTCTGTAAAAAAACACATTAGTGGTACCGCCTTGAAGAGCTGATCGATAGTTCCATTAACATAGTTTAAATTCAATAAATGACTGTAATAAATCATTGCATTCTACACTGTTTAAACTTGCATCTCTGTATAGCAACTACGAAAAACCCTCAAGGTCCTTGGCAAAAAGCATGCCAGTTAACTTATGTATGGTGGCTGTATGTGGAAACTTATAACTTACTTGCATGGCAGGTATGTAACAGATTCCCAAAGTGTGCGCCGCCGCATTGGCGAACGATTCTTGGAGAGTCTAAAAACGTTTGTGTGTTTCCGTTAACCAGTGGTTCCCAAGCAGGGAGGAATACCTTCCTCAGGGAGCAATTTTAAAAGTTAAGGGGAGAAATCTCACACTCAGTAACGTTTGCTGAGCAGTTTTGCAGCTGCTGTGGACCTAAATTTTGGCCACTGCAATTCGAATGCGGTTGTAGAGCCGGGGTATACTCGCAAACATAACAATTAATTGCGAACCCTGTAAAATTACAACACATATTTTGTTGAATTTTAGTATTTACAGTACAATCAATAAATTGAGAGAGGCCCACCAGGCACTTTTATTAGTAGACTCTTCTGTACAGGTACAACTATTACCACAGACAAAATACCCATTAAGTAATTCTTACCTTCGCCGAAAACAGCAGTTACGCCCAACACAAGAAATAAAGCATTCATCCTCCCGTAATCAAAAAGTTTCGCTAGGTTAACTAAACGGCACGAAGTTAAAGTAATTGCAGTTCAACGTCCCTTGCTGCAATTTACTCTCCCTTGCTATCTCAATTGAATTAGAAAATACTTTTCTCTGCTATATATAACGGCATACAAAGTTGTGCAATAGTACTTGGCTATGTTGCAATGCAACAGATGTCAGGATATTCACCAGGAAATGATTTTATTCATAAGCTACTGATCGTTTGTATTCTTAATTGTTAAAACGATAGAAAAATGGTTCGATGAATGCGAGTCTAAACAATATTAGATTGCGCAACTAGTCTGCCAGGTGGTGAAGCATCAATTGTTAAATCTAAGGATGTTGTGACGAAGAATTAAAAGGAATTCTGTGATTGTTTCGTATTCTGATTGTTTTCTTTGATTTGATTTCAATTTAAAACTATTTATAGCTTTGCAATTTGAAAGGTAGTCGCAGGAAACGTTTACTCCTTTAACATCCATCAAGTTTCAGGAGATAAATTGTTTGATTTTGTCACCATTTTAAAGTGTTTCGTCCGTACGCTATAGTCTCATTTAGACTTGAATTCGTTTGTTTAGGGTGCGTACGAACTTATTAAAACTCTGACGTTAACCAGGTAAGCATGACAGAACAAGACCCACAGATGTGAAGCAAATTGAATTAAGTCAACCAAACGCGTTTATTTTACCGCGAGATGGCGCAAGGGAGCAGTATTCATTTTCAAAACTTTTAAATAACTGGCATTTACGGCGCCAACTTCATTGTGAAGCTTTTGGTTTGCATTCCACAAGAAAGCGGTCTAGATGACTGGATGGTTGCGAATTTACAACTGTCCAGCGTCAACAAGGTTGGGGGTTTAAATGCCGCCGAGGTAACAGACGCTTTTTGAGGCCCGTCCGTAGTGTTGTGCAATTCATGCCGTCAGCAGTACTAATAGTTTTCCCGCATAATGACTCTAAGCCTGAGCGATTTTACTCCAACCCTGGTGAAACCAATGGCTTGAAGCATACATTAAACTTAGCTACTCTTAATCAACACATTAGAAATGTTTTAGTGCAGTGCACTGCAATAAACCCTGCAGCATTTTGTTTCCGTAAGATGCCATGACTTGCCTATTTACAAACTTCTTACAACAAACTCAGACCAACAATATCAGCAAAAATTGGCAACTTTATAGAAAACAACAACATGTTTAAAAGATTGGAACATGGCATATCATGTGCACTAAAGGTTTTATGACACTATGACTTAATATTCGGACAAGGTCAGTTTTTGACAAACACCATCCATTACGTTTATACACTTAAACAGTTTAAATTGTTGTTTCTTGAAGCTCCTGTTTTTGGCCTCAACAAAATCCCATTTTTCAAGACAGACAGGAGAAAACTTCAATTGGTGTGCATCCACTGATGTGTTGATTAATGTGTTTCATTGATGTCTGTTTTGGGTGCTCGATAATTAGATAGGCACAGTGGGTCTGTTTTGATGGTAATTATTGTGCAGGAGATGTTGAATACATGGCTGCAGCCATATACATGTGTTGAAACAGAAAGTACAGTAAATATACGCTAAGGATGGCAAAAACATACCCATTTTGGGGCATGTCCCTTGTAGACAGATAAATCTGAATAACACTGCAACTACAACCTAATGTTACTTAATTAGGATTACACACTCTTCGCAAAATTAGGGAAATGGTAAACACCAACAATTATAAAGTAGATTACAAAAATATTGAACTCCGGCAGCTATTTGTTCTCACAAAATAAGTACAGACAGTCTACAAGTTCAAAAAATTGGACGGAAAACAGTAACATTTGTTCAGGTGTAAATGTGTTTAAACAGCCTACAGAGGAATAAATGCTGCTCTAATTTCCCTGTAGGAGGCTGACAATCACTGTCAAAATAGTGTCAGCCAATGTGCTTTGACTGTTATTGTTAGCTACACATGCAATGTCCAACAATGTAATGTTGCAGTTTCCTGTTTTTCCAATATCTTTGATATCTTTTTTGGTGAAGATTGCACTTGCTTTTTGGGCATCCATCTGATCCTTTTAACAAACCAATAACAGTTTTTAAAAATGGGTACATTCCAGCCAAAAATATTTTTTGGCCTACATTTCACATCAAGCACTGTTAGCTTTTAGAAAAAGTCAAAAACAGTGTGGATTATCAAGAGTAAAACGAATTGGCAAAAGAAATTAACAAATATCAGTGGACAATCCTAATTCCTTGAATTTTACAAAATTCAAATACATATTTGTTTTCAAAGGATTCCTGTAGTTCAGCAAATACAACATATAATGGATACTTAAGTGGTTAAATTTAGGGTCAGATACCCAATCATACAAAACTTTAAAGCCTTGACAACCCTGTTATATATTTTTATTATTTATAGCAGGGCTTTCCAAAATTTTTGTATGACCCTTAACGTTTGTGAAAAAAAGGCGGTTTAAAACACACCATTTGTTTAAACAGTACTAATAGAAAGCAAACTCAAAATGACATTTTACATGAAACACTTTGTATGAAATTGGTATACTTGCGACCCACAAAATTCATTGCACAACCCACTGAAGGGCCGCGATCCCAGGTTTGGAAAGCTCTGATTTATAGGTACACTATAATTCACCTGTTTGTTTGATATCAATAGACAGGGAATGTCAGTTATTGATGCTTCAGTGAGCAATTGCTTCAATTCCTTCTTGGCCTCATCAAATTTTTCATGGTCCGATCCATCAACAATGTATACAAGGAGACTGGTGTCATTAGTAAAGTTCTTCCAGTATTTTCGGGTGCCTAAGTTTCCACCCACTTGAAATTAAAAGAGCATTACAACTCACATTTTAACCATTACATCATAGACAATGAGAAAAACATAGAAACATCCCGAAAACTATAAGAGTGTAGTCAAATCCAATTAAATAAAAAAATGTATTTACACAAACAGCACATTGTGTAGTGGTTACCTTCCATAATGCTCAACACAATGCCTTCCTTTTCAATTTGCACTGCATTAAATCCTTGAGTAGGAGTGTATCCGACTGCTTCTGGTCGTTTAGCAAGTACATTGAGTAAACTTGACTTGCCACACTCCTGGAGACCAAGAAGTAAAACTTTAACTGGTTTTGAGGGTCTGTCGATAAACTCTATTGAGGAAAAGTCCGAACTGGCTGACTCTTCCAATTCTGTCGTAAAGGATTCGGTTTCATTGGTTGTGATGGAGATATGTGATACAGCATCCACGTATTCATGGTCAGATGATTTGACATCGGGATTCTCCGGTGTGATTTCTTTTTCTGTGCTCACTTCTGATGCTGACAGAAGTCGTTCTGAGTGGGCTAAAACCTGTCACAAATAGTTGTTGCTCAAACTCATATGTACACAACAAATACACACTGTTTAATGGTAAAATGCTGATGTAGACAGTCAAGTATTATATAAAACAAAAAAACAATTATAGCAAATAAATTAATTTGAAAATAAAAATGTATTCACAATACAATACAACATTTATTTTTAATGCCGATAAATTTAAGCCTAGAAAAAAATAGTAACATCATCTATGTTTCTTGCAAAGTAACAAAAAAGTTTGGAATACCTCCGCTTCTGATACAATTGAATCAACATCACCAATTCCTTCATCCGAGTCATCAACCAAATCCCTCGTTGTAAACTTTTTGTACAAACAATAAGCAAATGCAGAACCTAAATCGCAATAAGTTATTTTACAATTCACATTTTTGCATGACTTTACAAAGTTTTCAAACCTAAAGCAGTTCCGAGGGCGGCAGCACAAACAACTTTGACTTTGTTGGAATTCATTTGACACAGTTTTAACGGACCACGCAATTTGACAACATTTTCATCGACGGATAACTCATAGCAATTTGTTACATTACATTCAAGGCCGCTGTAACACGTTTTGTTACTAGCAAAGCACGTCCAACAACTTTGAAACCACAAATGCAAGTTATGTGCCATGAAAATTGGTACAGCAAATACTGGACACAACCATATAATTGTAGGTACGATAGCAACATGCGATAGAAATATAAGCTAGCGACAATAATAAAAACTATTGTTTTTTAAAATATAGAACAACTGCATTTTTACTTTGTACATTTCTAACTGCTAAAAAGTTAAACTTTTTAATGATTAAATTTGTTTGTTAAATAAAAGCACAAAACTGTTTTGCTTTGCACTAGTTTGTTTTTTACCTTGCATGAAATGTGGTAGTTCTCGAAGATATTAATTTGCCAAAGCTTGCACCAGTTTTAAATCGATGCGCTCCCTTAATTTTACTTTGCGATTTTGCCCTTTAGGATGGGATAACTAATAGTGTTGCGGATATTAACTTTAGCGTGGCAATTTTTAGATGATCCTGCTTTATTTCACCACAATTTATCTACGTTTGTTTCTGTGTTTTATCGGCAATTTCATTTACCAAACTGTTTTTGAACGGCTCCGGTAAAATAATTATTGCCAGTACTGTACTGCGTTCCGCTAAGGGTCTCAGCAGCAAAGGTGTCGCAAGTGTTGACTATGTTATAAATGTGTACTAAAATCCACTTGATAATCTCTACACTATTTTGTCTTTTTGTCATGAACAATGTTACGTACCCTACAAACAAATGTTATTTTTCATTAGTGTTACGTAATAGATAACCTTTGCGTAGCTTTACGTAGCTCAATTTTGAACGATGTTGACAAGTAACAGATCGTTCCGGTAAAAAAATTATATTGCAACGAAAAGGTTATCTAGTATCTACTTGCAACACTGGTTGTAAATTCCTGGGCTTAAATAGTCCACAAGTTTTCGCGGCAGCCTTTGCGGTGGTCGGTAATAGTTTGCTACATAACTGGAAGTAAAGTTGGGTTTGTTATTGTCGTGTGTCGGTCCATATGTGAAACGGCGGGCATGTACTTTTTGGGGGGTCCGCGCAAGTACAGAGATAAAAACAAACGGCAACAACACAAAATTGATTTGTTACAAAGTTTTTTGTGTACAAACCATTTAAAGAACCCTAAAAAATGATTAAAAGTTTTGTTATGACATTACAGTGCTATTACAATAGCACAATTATCGTGCTTATCCACCTTTCTTCTTTTTGCAATATACATGGAAATAATATACTATAGGATATGTTAATGTTAAACCTAGAGCTATTGAGGTATGTCAGTGTTGAATTTCCCCTTAAATTGTCAGTTTTGTCATTTTACCCAATTGAAAGTGCCTACAGTCTTTTAGTGTGACAGCCTGCTTGAACATTTCAACTGAAGAAGGGAGTAGAGCCTATAAATGCAGCATTTCATGCAGTTTGGACAGCTACAGTTATGTGCATTTCAGCAAAAACCGGCATTCAATTAGTGACAGTCGTTTCTTTTGACAAAATCAGTCACAATTAAATGATGAAAAGTCAGCAACGTTGCCACCCACCCGATGGGGGTTGGGGCTGGTGCATTGTGATGGGTGTGTTTGTGGGGTTATTTCTAACCCTTGGGTCACTGGACGTGTATTCACTCTTTTATTTTCCCTTGATGCGGGAGTTTAGCATTGGATATGGCGAAGTGACGTGGATGACTGGATCAACTGTTGTTGGTCAGGGCATTGGGTGTAAGTTAAAGTAGCAAGCAACTGAATTAATATTGTTACCATTGATTAAAAGATGTTGTAGTTTCCTATGCTTTTTTTAAGATTGTTAGTCTCAAAAATAAGATACCAACCAGTACTTAATTGTCTGAAAAGCTTAGTATTTTGATGAAGTGCAAACGTAAAACTTGGAAAGAATTAACGCCTTTAAATGGTTGAGGATCTCGCAATTCACTGTGTAGGTCTCACACTGACCTTTTAAAACTGCATTGCAGTTTTGACGGTGACACCTATGATATCAAAATTGGGATTTCGTGGTACAGGCATATTTATATCAGCACTAAGTAGTGTTTTAATCATCATCGCATCACTGTCGAACAACCCAATCGTCATCTTCGTTCTGGTGGGAGTTTCTCCAGGTTTGTTTCTTTCGGTTCATTTTTATTCTTGAGAGGAACAATATGAAAATGCGGTAACGGCTACTCATGGTGATTCCGCGGTCGAGCTTCCAGTTTAAGGGATTTTGGTAATACTTAAGTTCTGTAGTATTTGTAAGTTAAGTTTGTCCAATCTGCCAGATGGCCTATAGTTTTAAGTCCCACTGATTAGTTTAAGGTCCCATCGATTCTCAGGCTTAGTAATTGCTTTTATGATATTGTATCGCTGTGATTTTCCTAACCAAGCGAATCAAACTCAAATCAACTCATGGCATTTCGTATTTAGGTGTATCAGCTGCGGTTTTCTGCACAATGCACACCGTACTGATTTCCAGATACTTTGAAAAACGGAGAGGACTTGCACTTGGACTGAGTGTAACCGGAGCATCAGCCGGAACCTTAGTTCTTGCTCCATTGCTTCAGTTTTTCATTGACCAGTATGGCTGGAGGGGATGCTTGCTGCTGTTCGGGGGTATATCTTTAAACTGCGCCGCAGCTTCTGCTCTTTTCCGACCCATATTGCTACACAGCGACCCTGATCCAGTACAAGAAACGTCTGAAAGAAGTTGCGATGTCTCCTCACTAAATTCTGCATGGGACGTTTTGGTTATTCCCAAGTTCTGGTGTCTAAACGCTCTTTGGTTCAACATTTGGAGTGGCATGCTGCTCTACATTAAGTTTTTGATTCCGTACTCGAAGCACCTTCATATACAACCGATAATCGGTGCTCTTTTGCTGTCAGTTTACAGTGCGATTAATATTCTTTCAAGAGTTGCGTTTGGAGCGATTGGAGATATAAAAAGCATTAGCCTTGTATGGGTGCTGATCATCACAAACACTTGTCTTTTTCTCATCACAGCATCAGTTTGGTTTGTAACTGATTTTGTTGGATTGCTCATCAATATTATCGTTCATAGCATGGGTTCGGGAGCTTTGCAGGTCCTGTATATTNGTCGCGCTAACCACTCGGCCATCTTGGCGACAATGCCACAGTCTTTTTTGTAATAAGTATTTGGTGTGAAGAAATGTGTTTCAAATTGGGTGTAAATTAATCATCGGAATTTTTTATTTGGTTTGATAAGGCATGCTGGTTGACAAAGTTGGAGAAATGAGACTAGTATTTATAATATCTGCAGCGATGATGCTCCTCGGAATGTTGCTTCATTTTCCTCTGCTCCAGACAAAGCAAGCAACAACATACTTGGAAATTGAAAACCAAACAGCTGACGATCAAGATTGTAATTGTTTACTGTATTGCCCGTTTAAAAAATCCCCAAAATAAAAAATATTTTCATGGTGGTATTTTATGCTTTACAAATTAATTTCATGCTTTTATTGTACACCGCGAAATGTTTTCAAAAATGCTGTTTTGTGGTATTCTATTGTGCGACAATGATCTTACTATATGCATCACTGCATATGTCTTACTACCATATGTACTTTTCTGGAAATACTTAACGAGCCTTAATATTGCAATCAACTTTAAACCTGACTGTGAATTGAATTAATCAATATAGATGAATCAAAATTTGCTTTACTGATTTATGTGACAATTTTACCTGCGTTATTATTAAATTGCGTGTAAGTGCTTTTAAAACACAAATTAGTTTTATTTGCGCTTAAACGTCAATTCACATTGAAAAGGTTGTATATTGGGATGAGTTTTTGACTAAACACGTGGTTGTGTTTGCCGAATTTGAAATCCAAAAAACTCTGTCATCACCGGAGTAGGCTAAAGTGTTTTATTCTCTAGAATCTGCTTTAGCAGTCATATCTTGATCTGCTTTAGCAGTCATATCGTACGTCGCTTGACTTATTGCACGCTTATACACGACTACAGGGAGCTAATCATTATGCCAGAAATAGCCGCGTCTTCGGCATCAAAAAAGCCAAAAAATAATTGGGTAAATAATGTTTTCGTGCTTTACGCCGATGGACAGGGCTGGATTCCCTTTTAGGCAAAATAAGCATGTGCTTTATGGCATCGCGGGAATTCAGAATTTGCTCCTGGCCGAATTTACAGTGGTTTCGCAATACTTAAATGTATCGCCAAATCGAATCTGACGAATTGCATGATTATTATGCATTCCTCTCCCACCATAACCTTTAAATTGCCTCAAACAATGTTTCATCAATTTCTCGGGGCTAGCAGTTAAACGTCTGATCAGGCTCGCTTCTTTCGCCATCCAGCCACTCTACACTCGCGAGCCACCACCGTAAGTAACACCACGTGTACCGTCCTAAGTGCTTAGGGCCTCTAAACGCCGTAATTCGACCTTTCCCGTGCGTTATGAGTTTTACAATCACTTCACGTTTGGTAACACGTGATGTGTTACAGGGGGATTTGAATAAACATGAAAGTTGTAAGACATATAAAGTCCATTGGGTCAATCACAGCTACAGATCATGGTTTCAAATGCCCGCGTTGGCAACGTTTGAACTTCATTGGCAATTAAGCTACCAGCGTACATAATGTAAAGCTTCGTTAAAGGGTAATGCATGCATGTAATGGTTTCAACATGGCAAAAGATTTGATTGAAAACAAAATAATGCGCCTCTGTGGTAACGTGTTTATAGTCATTATTTGTCAATGTTAATGAAATACTTCCCATACACAGCAAAACATCGTGAAAAAATTTTCCAAGTTTACAGTCCTTTGTTTTCTCCTGCATAAGGTTTACACCACGCAGAACATCGTAGAACGCTCGTTCACTGACCTACTGAATAGGGCGACTGATTACGCCAGTTCTATCAGTGCGCTTTCAGTTCTAGGTGCTGGCGCACGGTATAGGCTATACGAAATATGTACCCTAACCGCCATTTGTAACACATACGGTTTAGGTCACTTTTGGTTTCCTGGCACAGTAACACAGTAATTTAACGGGTTGACCCAAATTCAGGCGGCAATATTACCAACTATTGCACTTCAAAATTCGCATTGCAGCAAGTAGTTGGAATTTACGTGTACTTTAACTAACGATGTGCAAACAAACTTTTAACCAGTCGCTAGATTCATTTGCTTCCAGCAAGTCTATCTGATTCAGAGTCTTCGCTTCGCGGCTTTGGTCGAATGAGAGGAATGTGAAGTAGGACGGCAAAAAGCGTCAAAGACGCCGAAACGATAAACGCAAGTCGAATTTCTCCCACCGTGTCCACCAGCATGCCTTAAATAAAAAATGAAGCTGTTTTCAGTAACCCACTAAAAAAGGAACATTACACAATTCTTACCGACGGCAGGAGTGACCAAGGATCCAAAAGTCCCGTATGTCAATCCGGTTAAAGTGAATCCCCAAGTAAGATTGTGGTCGCCAACCACTGTAGCCAGCACAGAAATGTACACGCTGTGCATGGCGCCCGACATGACGCTGTGCGCAACGCAGTTAAGCATTAGGCCAACGAAGCTGTCAGCAAACCAGACCAACCCAGTTATAAGTGCAACCAAGCTTTCGGCGATAATGAGTACCCATACAACGTTCAAGCCCTTTTTGTCGCCTATAGCCCCAAACGACATCCTCGAAAACACACTACTAATGCTGTACGCGGACAGCAAAAAAGAGCCCTTTATCGGTTCCACGCCAAGACTCCGTGAGTATGGAACCAAAAATCGCATGTACAGCACCCAGCCGGACAGAACGTTAAACCATATGGCGTTGTACAGCCAAAACTTAGGTATTATTAAAACCGTTTTGACTGGCTGAATAAAGGAACCACAGTTGCTGTTCGAATTGTCATCTTTTGCTGGATCAGGGTCGCTTTGTAATGATATCGGTCTGTAAAGTGCAGCAGCAACAGCANGTGATTGAGTTCACATACCAACACTGCTTGATCATTGAAACTATCACACTGTTTGAGTTTGTTATGACGTCATAGTTGCGGGCATTGCTAGAGTTGTGATTTAAAAATTAGTTTCCAGTTCACTCGGACATCTTTGACTCAAGTTAAGCGACTTTATTGTGTTTTTTATTTATGGTGAAGTGCAACAGAAGCAACAAGCGTGTAAACCTTTGTAAAAATTAGCCTACTAAACGCAACTTAAACGTATGAATTAACTTTAGCCTGTAACTTTATGTGTTTTGGATTATGATGATATTATAGTTTTGAATTTTTAATGCTTCGTTTTCACGGAACTTTTCCATGACGTAGCAGTTACGGCCTTTGTGAGATGTAGTTTACTTTTTTGTTATCTATGGCCCAATGTTTCGAATGACGCATGGTTCAACGTGCAGAAGCCAAGTGGTTCTTGAGTTTTAAAACCCTGTGGTCCAGTGAATAATGTTTTGTGTTTTAGGAGTAGCGGTAAATAAAAACATCACGGAAAGATCTATTGGATCGGACAAATATATTGTGGCATGCACACATGGTGTCTGTGTTTACTTGCTGTTTTGTGCGAGGTAAACAAATAATAGATCTCTGGCGACGTTAATTAAGTAGTCTTTTTTATTATAGTGCATTTCATTGTGTGGTGAATGAAAAAAAAATGTTTAATTGTTAATTGTATTGATTTGCGTACAAGATAGCAAACCTAGCGCCAGGTCAATTCATTCTACTATATTTAATTCATTCCACTACCATTCTACAAAGCCCTGCTAAATTCCACTTTCCGTGCTTCTACTACGCTCGATTAACTCTGGTTTGTGAGAAAACTTGTAATAGTAGTGTCAATATATTTTATGTCATCATGTCGAATAAGTTTTTGTGTCTTTTATTGTAGCTCAACAGAGTTGGCAACCCTAAGTAAGTTATTCTTCAACAACGTCAAAATCAAAATCTTACAACGTCATTTAGTTTCGGGTATTATAAGTGTTTTTGAAGGTTTCTAATTTACACCGACATTTTTAGAACCAAGTTGAGCGACTTCCTTGTATTTTTTTTTGTTATTAAGTGCAATACAACAGCGGGGAAGGGCGACAGAGAGCGCGTGTAAACTAGCTTTTATAGGTTGTAACTAGGGTTTCAAAAATACGATGCACGTAAAATAGTCATATAACCTACAGCACATTGACACAACTGCTCTGAAATCGCATGACATTGACACAATTAAAAGACAATGTTTCACTGCGTAGTGCGTTTCCTGCATGATGGCGAAGAATCAAACGAACATGCATGCTGGCTAAATCGCAGTTAGACACTGTGTTGGGAAAGGTGACAAGCGTTATTAGTCAGTAAGTTAATACTAAGTTAAGATCTGTAACAGACAAGGTGAAAGATACTTAAAAGCGGATGGTAGGCTATTTCAAATTTACCTCTGTATTTCTCAACGAAGGCAATGTAATAACACAAAAAATTGTGAGACTGTTTAATTTTTTTGTATCGTTGTCATTCGAGCTAAGTAAAATATCCGACAACAAAGTGTAATATCTAATAGATTGTAATTTACGTTGTGATTGGCCAAGTTTTTTATGGCAATACTTAAAATTATGTTAATTTTATCAAACATATAGGCCTAAGGGAAATTGTCAACTATTTTTGCAGTGGTGTGCAGTGTAAGCGGCAGCAACAAATCCCAAACGCGTTGCAGCTAACTTTAGCCAGAATGTTTCCTACACTTAAATACATGATGAAACGGAAATTCGTACGCGTCCAAATTTTGTTTGGACTGCTGACGTCTTGTGCAATCATTTCACTGATGTACTATGATAAAACAAACAACGATGGTTCCAGTGAAGCGCTCGCCGAACTTAACAAGAAGGTGATCCGGCCACCTAACGCAAAGACCGATAACTTTATGAAACGAATGAAGCGAAGAATGGATGAGCGGGTCGCCAATCTTCGGAAAAATTGCCAACAACTGGGTGACCGAACATTTTATTTTCGTCATACCCTATCAATTGTCTCTAAATTTCGGTTATTTGAAGTAGGAAAATATTCTTTTCAGGACTCAACCACGATTTAAAGCGGGTAAGAGAAGGTTTGCTTTATTCCGATGAATATAAAGCAATTATGTGCGAAATTCCCAAAGCTGGAAGCACAAACTGGAAAAAATTGTTTGTGGAAATAATGGANTCTGATTGGATAATGCAGATATTGTGATCAGCATTCAAACGTTCATTGGCAAATGCGAGGACCAATCACATTAGGGTCGCCACATGCTACACGTGAGAACATGATACATCTGTTTCTAATACTGCTTATTAACATTTGAAGTAAATTGCAGCGGCGCAATTGCACAAAAACAATTACCAAGTTGAAACGCTATGCAGCTCGAATAAATAAAAGGGCACAATTGGTGTATTAAGGTTGAACGTTCTTGAGCTACAAGAATAACCACCCGTGCTATAGGTATAAACGGTAGGTTTTGACAGAAAGACAAACCATAAAAAACTAAAAAGCACACCAACTACCTACTCTATGCTGCGGATTTCTTTACCAACAATTTTACTTCACAGCTACTTTTTACAACTGATTGGGGCACCACGGAGCATTTCACTACAACCAGCTTACAAAAATCACACCGATGACGATGTAGTGTTTCGTTACTACGCAACCGTGAAGCCACGCGTGCGAGTATTTCAACTCTACGAAAATTTGTTGGATGATTACATCTTGTTCGGGTACCCACCTCCACGGGTTCTCGACCAACTGATGGAAAACGAGTAACTTTTTGCCATCTACTAAAACAGAAACACATACAATCGATTTAACACGTATTAAAAAAAGTTGACACCTTTTCAGCATCAAACACAATGAACATCTAGTAGGGTGAGCACCAAAAGCTCATTGACAATTTTTTGTGGCGATTNAGAACCAAAACGAATATGGCGTAAATAAACATGTCCTTTATTGTAGCTAAACATAGTTGGTAACCCTTGACGTCACTGCTTTTTGTTAATCTGGTTTACGGGTGCTCTCTGTAGTTTTTTGCTGTATTGCACTGTACCTAACGGTAAAAAATCATAAAAATCGATAAATTTGGTTCAAAAATGTATCAGAATATGAACTCGTAAACCAGTTTTGTGTGTCATTATTAATCGCCTTGCGCCCCAACCGTTGTGAGCATAAGGTCTAATTCGTGCACAAAAACGGCTCGACCAAATGAACCTGCGCTAAATGTCTACACGCCGGTCTAAAAGTTTTGATTTGTGTTGTC
>QXVZ01004807.1:0-13013 GCA_008931825.1 Phallusia fumigata
TGCTGTAATGTGGAATTTTCCGTTGGTTAGTTCTGGCCAATCGCAAACGTCCGATTTAAATTGTCTAGAAACCGTTTGTGTTCAAATAGCCTATGTTTAAATCACATTGCCAGTTTTAAGTGACTACAACGGTGGTCCCTATTGTTGTTCACTAACCGTCATCTTTTGTGTGAATGCCTAGTGGCAACTAGGTCAAACATACAACGTGCTCTAACGGTTCCCAATCTGAACAAAGCCTTTAGTTATTT
Organism: Phallusia fumigata; assembly: GCA_008931825.1. Classification (NCBI taxonomy): domain Eukaryota; kingdom Metazoa; phylum Chordata; class Ascidiacea; order Phlebobranchia; family Ascidiidae; genus Phallusia; species Phallusia fumigata. The sequence goes on from QXVZ01004807.1 coordinate 249, forward strand.
GATTATTTGCAAGTGGCTTGAGAAAAGCTACGTTTGAATTTTACTGGTCGTTTTGAATTGTGTATATAAGTAGTAAGCCTAGTGCCGAGTCGTCAGTTTCCATCTATACTTGTGAATCACTACGCATTATTGCAATCTATGCTCGTTACTCTTGACTCAGAGTAGAATAAAAGGATCAAACAACTGAAGCGCTTGGAAACAGTTCAAGTTATTCAGAACACGCAGGGTTGCGTAGATACCCCAAATCTTACAGCATCTTAGTCAGCAAGTACATTTTGTAGCTTACCTATAACCCAAACAGTTCCTTACTGAAGGCGTCTAATGCCGTGCAACTTCACAAAAGCCTGATGTTATCGCATAGTTAACACGAAACTCTCTTGCTGAGATCTGTTGTTTGGGGATAAAGTTTTCAGTGTTAGGGTTTAGGTCAATTTTCAAACTATTTTCCAATCAGATCTTGACCTTTGCCGAAACTGCAATGAGACGAAACAGAGCGTTTGTACACAGCGCCAAATAACCATGTAAATTTTGTCATATAAACTGCCCCTGTTAAATTTCTTATCTTGCATAAATTAGGAAAACAGTGGTAGCCAGAAATTTTACTTCCATTACCTTGAACTATTTTGGAAGAAAATTTACTTACAAATGTACAAATTAAAAGGACTAAAAAACTTTCAACAGGGGGTTTGTTAACGTACACTGGGTTTATTTACAAAAAATACAGCCTACACTGGTTATATAATGTACATTGGGATGCACGTTACAACAAACATATTTTTGTGTTCTGTGCGTGACTGCCGAATCTCGAAGCTTTATAGCCAGTAACTACACTTGGACGCATGGACTGTAAACAATAGCTATAAAAAATCTTATGATGAAAATGTTTCTGCAAATATTGAACCACCGTTTGCAAACGTGTAAAGTTTTGTACTGTTAAAATTTTGACATTAAAGCGAAATCAAGCTCCTGTTTTAATTCCACACGATTTATTTAAAACTTAATTCAAACCAAGAAACTTCTGCAACTGGGCTTTTGAAATGTAGTAAATTGTTTGACTTGTGTCTTTGATTGTCGTTATAGAACAGCGGACAATTAAAGAGGTGGTACATGATCCCACGCCCCCATGTCACAGATTTGCAAAAGTCTACACGGCTGATTGTCATGCAAACATTGTGACTCAAGAGATTACCGCCGAAGTTTAACGTTTTTCTACCCGAAGTCTTTCCACTTATTGCTGTTTAGTGAAGTAAAATCCCGAGAAATGTAGCCTATTAATACATGACATCGGTGGCGGGAAAAAAACACTGACTATGCAAAACGACACGACTGGCTACAGCGCCTTTAAACCTAACCCTAAACACGCCAAACGTAACCACACTATTTTATATTTGTACACATTTGTGGCGGCAAGTAAACGTATAAACCTTCGACGTTTTGAAACGACGTCGTTGTAAGCCGAAACAATAATAAAGCATTTGCAACACAATATGTTTTTTAAACAAAAAAACAAGCAACTGCAGATTACAATGATTAAATGAAAGCTGGAGAAGAAATACTATTGTTTAAATAAGGTTGCAAGAACCTTGTTTCGGTCACCTTATGCCGAAATCAGAGACAATTTTAAATTGGAAAAGTAAACAAAACTATTCTCCAAAATTTATAAAACTATGAAAGTACAATACAACAACTTTAGCACTACAAACATGCCTGGAACTACGGTTTAAACTACGTACAAATAAAACTTTTTGTGGCAAGCAATAAAATCTAAAGCTTATTTACAAAGTTGGTCCATAGTAGGCTACAGTTAAACAAATGATCTGACTCGCATCGAAAATTGAAATACAATATCAGCCTTTGACGTCACTAGGAGATCACACAGTTACTTCGCTCTACAAAAACAAAAATGTGAGTTATTCAAATTAAGTACAGATATCCCAATGCTTTTTGAAACAAACCTTCGACTTGACGCTCTCTGCGCCTTTCCTCGGCTAGACGAAGACGTTGCTCTACAAAAAACGAAAATCCAAATTAGAGCTGAAGTCAGATATCCCAATGCTTTTTAAACTGTATCAAACGATAGAATCAAAATGTGTTGTTTTTATTGTTTTTACATTTTCATACGTTTTAATTTATCTGACCTGAGACAATAACATAATTTTATAAGTTGTTTCGTTGACCAATTAACTCTCGTAACCTGGTCGCAAAGTTCTTTATATATCGCCATCTCTCTCTACAATAATCCGAGAGTTAAGTCTTGTGTATCAGGATTTTTGACAGACCTTAACTATTGGAGTCAGGAGTGTTTATGTTTGTGCTACGCAACACGCGGTCAGTACAAAACAAACCTGTATGCAGCATTGCAACTGGTAATTCCAAACTATGCGGAATGAATAAGTCACCAATATGAACATTCCGTGCATTAATATTAGTATTATTGATGTCCGGCGGGGGAGGCTCTGTTGATAGAAAATATATTAGAATAATAATAATATAGAGTCGCGGGGAAGGGCAGGAGGCGTTTGACGTATATTACAGATCCTACAATAGCTGCAATTGTATGTGATGTCATAATTGTTTAATGAGTAAAAAAAGAACACCAAAACCCATGCCCCTTCTAGTCAAACAGTAAATTGAAAAACAAACGAGGATAAGCGATAAGCGTTTGAGGATAAAACATTTTAACCACAGTTTGTGCCAACAAATTTATCGTTAGAATCATAGACAAATTCGAATTAAGGATTCCGGGCTCATCACTGAACCTTTACTTCCACAGGCAAAAATATCTTCATATTCCGCTTTTCAACGCGTACGCAAGAGTTAGTCAGATGCGCTAGGGTTCAATACATAACGCTACGTATGCCCAACTACAATTAGAAAGGAAACCAATGATGATGTAAAGTGATCCAATCTACAATGTGTGGACAAGCTTTGTTTCAGTTTCACAAATCTTTCATTTGAGGAAAAACAACTTATCAACTAATTTACCAAGTTGGTTTATTTCAACAAAAAAGGTTTTGTCGATATCTGTTCGATCCTGGTTGGGAAAGATGAGTTGTGATTTCAGTTCCTTATTTCGCCTTTTCCAGTCGACTTCGCTTTTCAGTTCGAACTGCCACCGTTCCCAAGGATTGTCTAAAGTAGTCGAAAACGGACCAGGTGGGTGAGCTTGTATGCCTTCGCCACTGACTGCCAGCCGCACATTTGTGTTGATGCTAAACACAAATACACCAGAATGGTTTTGGTTACTGACTGGGTAGGTAAAAGTTGTTGTTTTGAGAACGCTCCAACACATTAACGTTGACTCGTGATTGTTTTAAACCTATTGCCCTCGTTTTCCTTCCCCAAATAATTAACGACTTGCCTGACGGAAAAGGCAAAATCAAAGACATTTTTCAGGTTTTCATGACGTTTTAAGACGTTGTCAGATTCACTGGCGTCGCAAATGAACACGTTGCCTGTGACAACAAAAACAGATTCCTGTGGATAGGCAGGAACTGCAAAGATGATCGCTTTCTTTTTCTTCAAACCAAGAAATTTCTTAATTTCTGTGCAAATCACGTCGAAACTGTATAACAAAGAAACATTTGTTTTAAAAAGGTAGGGGTGCTGCTTCCGAAATTTTTAATCTTTGTTTTTATGTTGTGTAAATGGAAACAATTAAGCAGGTGAAACAAAAAGAAAATTTATTCAGAAACTTAATAAAATCCGAAAATAACGTATCAAACATTTTGTACTCATAAATTCCTGCAGTAAGAGTGATCCATTCATTTGAAAATAAAATGGTAAGCGGTTTTAAGCAAACGCACACGAAGTACGAAAACGCCACCTTCCTCCAACACACCAGGCCAAGGTCGGCATTGCGAGAGCGACAGTGCTCTCTCTTGCTTTCAGCCTCGCATTGCGCTGCTTTTATGCGCATGCGCATATCAGCCAAACACCACGCAGCTGGAACTGTGAAGCGCACACAAAGATTTTTGAGATTTTTGCATTTTAACCGTGGGCTTTATGACGTCATAGCTAAATCTTGTTTCTGCGCAAGCTGCATGATGGTAACCGATACTAAGTAACGATTAAATATTGTACTTGTACAAGTATAAAGGAAGAATTGAAGAAAAGGGAACTGGCTGTATTGGATGTTATCGATGATATCAGGAAAAAATATGGGGTGCTGCAGTTCCACAGTGCTTATACACGAGCCGCCACTGGTTTAAAAATTTCGGCCAAATACATTTTCTATGCAAAATACCCGCCACGTTACTAGAAAAAGGTTTTGTTCTAACACTTTTCATGGTGTTGTCTCAAAAACCATGTATACAAGCATTAGCAAAACGCAAATTTTACAAAACTATTGAATTTAGATTCGGTTTTACATTTTGTCCCGCTTTATGCAACAGTAGTTGTAGACTAAAAGTTTAAGCTTTGTAAAAACTTACAATGAGAAGTGTGATGTTGTGAACGAAAAAAGTTCAGTGTTTTCATCCATATCAAGCTCTTTTAAGGTTTGCCAGTCTCCTGTTTCGGATTTGTACCGAACCTGCATAAACAAACTGGTATTAGTGCCACGATTCAAACAGACAGGTTTCCAGCTTCTACAGAATCTGCTAGACAAAATCAACTCACCACAACGCGCACTGGGGAGCCGTCGTTATTACGATAACTGGTCGGTAGTTCGATTGAAATCGGCTTTGCAAAGTGGGAACGTTGTGATTTACATTCCAATATCGGGGTAAGTCGGCCCACCTCGTTGTCGTCATCATCCTGTCAATTATATAAGTGTCGGGGGATTCAACAAGTCTTAGTAAAAGCTCTGTTTTGTTTCACTTACATAGAATGACGAGATGTCAACACTACGATCCTGATCACATGCCCCCTCAGGAATGTCTACCTTACATTTGCCAAGTGCCAAATTTCCTCCACGGATACCAACAGTTTTGGTGGTTGTTTGAAGACACTCACGTATCTTTCAAAATTTTTAATTTAGAGATAAAATTTGTTTGATTAAATACAAATGTACCTGCGTTTCCGTTTGCAAATTAAAGGATTTTCGCAGCAATATATTTCCATTAAAAGCCGATTCGACGGATATTGTATATACCGCATCAGAACTAGATCCAAACAAACTGCGGATAAAGTTTGTTGTCCTTCCTCGGCCAAATGTTACATTGTGTGCATCATTTGCGGTCTCCCATGCATTTCTGAACCTACTCGCTTTCGGATCAGCTGACATATCCCCGGAATCAGTGATCGTAACAACTAGATCCGTATTGTTGCAGCTGTCAACAAATAGAAAAAGTAAAACGGGGTCGTGTTGTACTAGCCTACACGAATATTTTTTAAATAAAACATCCATCCTAAAGTCGTTCCTCTAATTTCTATGTTATGAAACTTGCCGAAACGAACGAGCAAACACAAGATTCCTTTCTTTGTATATTTGAATTCTGAAAAATACCAGGATTGTAAATAAATTGTGAAAACCTATTAAGATTAACGCTTATTTACACTTACAATTCTGGAATTCTCCAGATTATAAAATCGAAACAGGAATCCATCGCCGATCTTATGTAATCACGTGAAACAACCACCCCATCGCCCATCATGTTACGCCACGGGTTTTTCATCAATCCAATTCGAATTGCTTTTTTCTTCTCCAAGTTGTAAAAGGTAGTTTTATCCATCACCACAACATCGAATCTAAAAACGAAAATCTGCATGGAACATGTGGGCTTGTGGCTGCTCGTTGTGCGAAACAACAAATAAAGCTTTCCTGGCACTGGTAGTTAAAAATTAACAACAAATTTAGTGTTTTTACATTCAGCTGCAGTAAATGTATACACGCACGGGGAAAAGTTAGATATCGGAAAAGAAAACGTTTGCGTTCCAAGACCCATCTTTATTTTTTTAATTTCCTTCCACTCTCCGTCTGCTTTCGAGCGGACCTATGAACAAATAATTGGATAAAAAGGTTTTAATTTGTTAACTGCAGTTTATTTCAAACTCCCATTCTCACCACGACGTCAACAGGAGTGTCGCTGTTATTACGAAAACACGTCGGCAAAGTTATCTCAACTGGCCGCAGGAATTCCAGGTATTCCGGTTCGCATTTTAACATTGGAGCAAGCCGTCTGACGAACTTTTCTTCTTCATACGGAAACTAAAACATATCGAAACAGTTCGTTAAACATGATACATTTTCATGAAACAATTTGTCCGTACGAGGTACTAGTAGAACCGTGAAGGACACTTCGCCCTAGTACGGTTAAAATGCGATGCCCAAAATCGTAGAAAATTGCAACATAGAAATGCAAAGAAATTTACAGATAAATAGTGATTTTTGCCCAACATCTATCTAGGCGCTTGCGAAAGTTGTCCATGCACAAACAGAAAATTTAAAAACTACTGTTTTTGTCAAACGTTTTTCAACTTTGTTAGAAATAAAAAGTAATTGGAATAAAATATAAATAGCCTACCTGTATTTATCCTTTACCTCTTTAAGTATAAAAGATCAACAAACCTTACGTCAACAGTAGTATAAGGCATTTTTTGCATATTTAACTATTTTAACCAGGCCAAACGTTTTTAGTGCATTTGCAATGTGACATCTTTAATTTTGATCAAACCCGAGGTGATAACAATTAACTAGGTTCATGAGGTGTTGCCGGTTGGTTGGTATACATTTCTAATAAATCTTAAGAACTGGTGTTCAAAGCGTTGGTATAAAAATGGTATGTGGCCCACGGGTGGGGCAGACCCGGATTAGAAAAACTTATATTGATTACCTCAAGGTCACCATAGTTTTTGCACAAAGTTATTGAAAACCTTGTTTCTGCTGCAAGCGCATTTGGAGGAATACAAATTTTACAATCTGCAACTTGAACTGTATCTCCTCCCGGGCCAACGTCCTGAAAAGTTGTGTTTTTATACCAAATTAAAAATTCTGCTATCTTCTACTCTTTACAGTTCATTTCGTTACTTAACTAATCAACTAACTAGTTTTATCTGAAAAAAAGTTTACTTACGAATCGATTTCTGCAAAAAGTCAATGCACTTTCCCGAAAATCCATCTGTCAACAATAAATGAATAAAATAGTTTCAACAAATAGTAACTATTCCCGACTACTTTGCCGGTTGATGACCACCAGATGTGATAAACTAATGTCTGAAGCAAATCTGATGAACCTAAGTAGTTCCGTCGTTGCCCTTGCTCTGTTTGACCCCGGGCAGAAAGCTGCTCTTACTAGCTTTACATTTGTAAAACAAAATATAACGTTTCAGCCAACACAACTATCGTTGCTTGCCAGAGAGAATATCATGTAGGCTCGTATTACAATGTTCTTCCACTCGAAGACAAAGAGCCTAGATCAGCGGCGGATCGCGTATAGGCACTGTGGAACTGCAGCACCCCTATTTCCAATTGATCTTATCGATAACATATAAGTTAATCCTTGATTCGTTCCTACACTTGTGCAAAATAAAATCCCCAGTGCAAAATGTTAGTTCGCATTATAATGTTCCCCCACCCGAAGACAAGACCAAGAGTTGGACATTTGCTTTTGTTGTATTCTGCTGGTAGCAAAAACATTCGGGCAAGCGTACTTTTAATCAACCTTTTAAAACGATTTTAAACAAATTTGGATCAACAATTTTTAAACCAGTAGGTTGTTGTTTTTTATGCCTATTACACTTTGCCTCACAGTTTCATACATTCATTTAGCACAAATGTCTTTCAAGATATTTATGCTGCAAATTGAACTTTCAAGATGTTGATCAATGCGATACCGCTCTCTTAAACACTAGCTTTCGAAACTTCGTTGTTTTTTCACCATTCAGGAATGGTGTTTACGGGACTAGGGCACGTTGGGGTTTACGGGGGGTGAAGATACTCAGTCCCATCCACTGGCAACAGTATCGGTTACATTACTTCGATGTGGGCGGAATAGAAAACAATGCAGCGTCTTTCGTTTCACGACGGCTTGTCCCTGATTGTTTATGATTTTGCGCATCATTGTCGCTGCAAAATAGTTTCAACACCTAAAGCCTTCTGCCACGCTGCGTGGCGCTCAATGTATTGTGTCATTCCGGCAAAGCATTCTCTTTCTTCCGAGCGGTTTGTTTTGTGGTTGCGATGTGGAAATGGCAGCAAAACCCGTGGCTGGGTTAACATGACAACCTCGTGCTAAAAAATTGTCAATTTGACTTTACTGAACAGTTATGAATTTATAAAGGTCCAATGATGCAGTCTATCGTGACGTAATCGCGGTGCCTTACAGCAACAAACCGAATGCCACCGCAGGCTTAATCTGCCTACGCCTTTATTAACGAAAATGCTTGGACTAGACTTTATACGAGTGTGCCGTTATTGTTGGCCTGTATGAAAGTTTCAGGGCTGGTGTATTGACCATTAATGCTTTTTGTATGAACAGAATGCAGACAACTATGTCGCACTGCTTAACTTAATATCCTAAAACATTTTCTTTCACCTAACAAACGTTTTGAAAATCAGGTTTTGACTAAAAACTATAGCATTACCTGTAACTTAAGGATCCTACTTTTTGTTGTCTTTATGGTCCGTGCTTCAGTTTGTCAGCTGTGTGTTGCTTTCGCAGTACCAATACTTTAACAAATAAGTACCTAAACCACAGCCACAAAAAATATTTGTTTGGAAAAATATTCATTTGAACATTTAACAACAGAAGGTTATTTAGATTAGGTTTGTGGAATGTACCTGAGGTCGACAAACCCTGGCACACATGCCATGTTGGCATCCAAGGTGATTAATGAAAGGGTACTTATTAAATGGGTTATGTTTCAATACTTTTTAAGCCCAGCTCAGTGACCACTTTTTCGTCTTTTCATAATTTTTAAAAAGATCATCAACATAGCACGCAAAGCTTTTAACATTGTAAGATAATTTGTACACTGGCACACTGCATCAAATGTTTGCCAACCCCTGGAATACACATTTCAGGATTACTAAAACTTTCTCACTGTAAATATTGCTCTGTATTTTATTGTACAATGGTGCAAGTATCAAATAATTTTGAAACTTAGCAATACACAACATATTTGCCCATGTTTATTTTTTTTAGATCAATCTGGAACAGCAAATCGTTTTATTTATGATAGAGATTATATAGGCGTAATAAGAAAAATCAATAAACAGCCCAGTACAGCAGGTTTAAAGCATTGATATTTTAAGTATTATTTTTAAGCATAGGTTTTATAATCTCTATGTTTAAACTGATCGCGGTCAACCGTGTATGTTACGTCATAAAGGCAGTGATTTTAAACAACGCGCCCATGGCATTCCTAGAGTTGATTGGTGTATTTTGGGCATTTGATTGGATTTAAATAATTCCCGGTGCGTGTCGCAGATTTTGGAGCGTTTCACGTCGATTAGTTGCTAGATTTAGTTTTGGTCGTTCGCGACGAATGCCTTGTGCCAACAATGCACTTATGAAGTTGTTTGGATCGCCTAGAAATGATCTGCAGTTGCAAAGATGTGGATTTGATTTTCGTCAACCTGGTAAGTTTGATTTATATCTCATAGGTTTTGACTTTTATCATTTTTTTAATGAATTAGCGCAAGATTCTTTTATGTATACTTTCAACCTTGCCTTCAAGCGCAAGGCGGGCCTGCCCAATCTTTAAGCAAAAAGCGATTGATGTAATAATACACGCTTTTGCACCCTTAAGGGTTGAACAAATATATGTGGCAAAAATGTTTGTTAAAAAGTGTTGTAGAGGTCACTGACTAATTCCAATAGTTAAACACAAGGCTTATAAGAAAAACCAACACAACTTTATTTGTTTAACGTCATTACTTAAAGGTCTACGGTTGCAAAATATTTTCGTCTTAAACTCATTTCTTGTTTCGTGAGTTGTTGTCATGGTGACAGCATAGTATTTCGCTGTTTGTTGTCCATCATGATTGTCGTGTAATAAAGCTAGCTGTGTGATTGTTACAACGATCAGAAAAATGCCAAAAAATTCTTAGTGTTTGTTGAAAATCACTCACATCATATTTTTTAACCGGTGCACTACCAAAGAGTCAGCAACAAACTAATTAACAGATTAACAGACAGCACGAAGAGTTCGCCAAATTGTGGGGTTGTTTGGGACGGGTTTGTTGCACGACTTGTGTGTTGTCAGGCATTCAAAAAAACCGGTTTCATGGCAGAAAAAATATGCTATCGTACTTTTCACGTTAGTTGCATAAACAATCCTGTAATTGTGTTGTCAGCTTTTTCCAAAAAAAAAAAACAGAAGGATAACACACAACTCATCTGCTAAAAAAACTTTTTGGACACTATCATCTTGAAATACATTTATTTTTTTTGCATCCTTGCAAGCCGAAGCATCTTGTTAAACTCTGTGGCTTTGTTTGTTTCATTTTAATTCTCGGTGGGCGGAACAACGTCTGAATGCGTTGTGCTCACAATGAGTCCACCGTGGAGTCACATGCCTCATTGCAGTAGTTTGCTTTTTTGCAACCAAATAAATGGAGATTTTGAGTTCATTTGCTGGTTGGTGCCATGTCGCTTTTCCCATGTTCATGATTCATCGGTTTTGTGGTATAGGGCGCAAGCAAAACGTGAATCAGAACTAAAAATGTAGTCTGCAGTGGAATTCGAAACCAAGACGAAAACGTTTTCGAAACCAAATTACAGTCACCGCTGCTCCTTTTGCATGGCATTGTAACGTAATGTGGATTTATAATAACTGCAAGTGCTGTAATGTGGAATTTTCCGTTGGTTAGTTCTGGCCAATCGCAAACGTCCGATTTAAATTGTCTAGAAACCGTTTGTGTTTAAATAGCCTATCTTTAAATCACGTGGCCAGTTTTAAGTGACCACAAGTTTTAAGTTCACTAACCAACATCTTTTGTGTGAATGCCTAGTGGTAACTAGGTCAAACAAACAACGTGCTCTAACGGTTCCCAATCTGAACAAAGCCTTTAGTTATTTGATTATTGTGGCTTGAGAAGAGCTACGTTTGAATTTTACTGGTCGTTTTGAATTGTTTATATAAGTAGAAAGCCTAGTGCCGAGTCGTTATTCCAATTCGATGTTCATTCTAATTATCACTACGCGTTATTGCATTCTATGCTTTTCTGCGTTACTCTGACTCGGAGTAGAATAAAAGGATCAAACAACTGAAGCGTTTGAAAACAGTTCAAGTTATTCAGAACACGCAGGGTTGTGTAGGAACCCCTAATCTTACAACATCTTAGTCAGCAAGTACATTTTGTAGCTTACCTAACCCAAACAGTTCCTTACTGAAGGCGTCTAATGCCGTGCAACTTGATGTTATCGCATAGTTAACACGAAACTCTCTTGGTGAGATCTGTTGTTTGGGGATAAAGTTTTCAGTGTTAGGGTGCAGGTCATTTTCAACACTATTTTCCAATCAGATCTTGACCTTTGCTGCCGAATGGTCGAGTGCAATTTCATGCTTCGAAGCTTTATAGCCAGTAACTAAGACGCATGGACTGTAAACAATAGCTGTAAAAAATCTTATGATGAAAATATTTCTGCAAATATTGAACCACCGTTTGCAAACGTGTAAAGTTTTGTACTGTAAAATTTTGACATTAAAGCGAAATCAAGCTCCTGTTCAAGGCTACAGCGCTTTTAAATCTAACCCTAAACACGCCAAACGTAACCACACTATTTTATATTTGTACACATTTGTGGCGGCAAGTAAACGTATAAACCTTCGACGTTTTGAAACGACGTCGTTGTAAGCCGAAACAATAATAAAGCATTTGCAACACAATATGTTTTTTAAACAAAAAAAAAGCAACTGCAGATTACAATGATTAAATTAAAGCTGGAGAAGAAATACTATTGTTTAAACAAGGTTTTAAGAACCTTGTTTCGGTCACCTTATGCCGAAATCTGAGACAATTTGAAATTGGAAAGTAAACAAAACTATTCTCCAAAATTTATAAAACTATGAAAGTACAATACAACAACTTTAACACTACAAACATGGCTGGAACTACGGTTTAAACTACGTACAAATAAAACTTTTTGTGGCAAGCAATAAGATCTAAAGCTTATTTACAAAGTTGGTCCATAGTAGGCTACAGTTAAGCAAATGATCTGACTCGCATCGAAAATTGAAATACAAGATCAGCCTTTGACGTTACTAGGAGATCACACAACTTTGCTCTACAAAATCAAAAATGGGAGTTATTCAAATTAAGTACAGATATCCTAATGCTTTTTGAAACAAACCTTCGGCTTGACGCTCTCTGCGCCTTTCCTCGGCTAGACGAAGACGTTGCTCTAAAAAAACGAAAATCCAAATTAGAGCTGAAGTCAGATATCCTAATGCTTTTTGAAACAAACCTTCGGCTTGACGCTCTCTGCGCCTTTCCTCGGCTAGACGAAGACGTTGCTCTAAAAAAACGAAAATCCAAATTAGAGCTGAAGTCAGATATCCTAATGCTTTTTGAAACAAACCTTCGGCTTGACGCTCTCTGCGCCTTTCCTCGGCTAGACGAAGACGTTGCTCTAAAAAAACGAAAATCCAAATTAGAGCTGAAGTCAGATATCCTAATGCTTTTTGAAACAAACCTTCGGCTTGACGCTCTCTGCGCCTTTCCTCGGCTAGACGAAGACGTTGCTCTAAAAAAACGAAAATCCAAATTAGAGCTGAAGTCAGATATCCTAATGCTTTTTGAAACAAACCTTCGGCTTGACGCTCTCTGCGCCTTTCATCGGCTAGACGAAGACGTTGCTCTAAAAAAACGAAAATCCA
>QXVZ01004808.1:0-14317 GCA_008931825.1 Phallusia fumigata
CCTGATCGGTCAAGTATTTACCCTTGCAAAAACATCGCTACTATTCAGGAACTACATGTGTGTGGGGACCCATATGTTTATGCTAGCAGAAATAATCATGTTATAAAATGCGAAGGGAATTTGGGACCTAATGTTATGCAGACATTGAATATATATCCAACATAATAAAGGAAATGGTACGTGTGGAAAACATCAATTTGGGGTGGTAGTGTATGTGGAACCCCCCCCTGGAGAACGCCACCTCTCTAGTTTTTATTGTGTGAAGCATGCTTTACTTTTTAGGTGTAATGCATACAAGTCCTCGTCGACTAGTTTTTAAAAAAAATGTATTATCAGCGCCTAAAGCTAGGCTCCATTAGCAAGCAGATAAATGGCCATGCATTTTCGGGTCGTACAACTTTTTACACCATTTTGGGTTTGCATTTGATTTACTAATTGTTTTTACTCAAATAGTAAAATTAAACTATCATCATTGGCATCTGTTGATACTTTCCCTGCAAACGTGGCATAAGTGTGCAAGTATCTCAAGCTTTCAAATGACTGATTCCAAAAATCTTTGGCAACTTTGTCTCGCTTTTTTGGTATTAAGTTTTTACTACGTTTACTCTGAAACATCTGGATCCTAAAAAAATTCTCACACACTTAAGTCGTAGTGATTAATATTTTTGTATTGGGTTGAATGAATTTCAAAAAAGGAAAAAAACAAAGCATATGGTGTCATACCCAACATTTACTTAAAAACTTCCCCGAGAATTTCTCCCCCTTTTGTAAATCTCAACCCTTGCGTTTGTTACTACACGCGCTTTTCTTAATTTGAAATGACAAAAATTTATTGTGTTGTAAATATGCAGAAGGTTTCCCATTTACAGCGTTTGAGCGTTAGTATAACATTAATGTACAGTTAGTAGCAACAAAATGCATCTCAACACATTTCGCCGCATCTCCGTGTCATAAGACACAGCGTATTGTTACAAGATACAAGGCAATGTAAATTCACGTTTTATTCTAGGCATGTCTGTGTGTAAAACACAATTCAAACGGTGGATGGGGTGAAATTAAATGTACAAGAGTAAGAATGGGATCTACAAAGGTGGGTCAACTTCCACCGAACGCTTTCTGCGCTTCTCAAGACTGCGGAAGAGGTCGGCGTCTTCAAAGATGGCTTTCCTGTTTGTACTGTAAAAAATAGAATCAATAAGTTTTGATTTGTGTTAGGCACCAACGGGTTCTCATGCGATCATATGATGCGCCACGATTTAGGCTCTAAAGTGCATATAACCGATATGTTTCATTTATTGTAATATTTGGACCCTTCTCTCGGTTGTACGCAAATATAAACTACTAAATAAGAACATTTGGGCCGTGTGTCTGCAGACCAATACATTTAAAAACAAGGAAGGACAAGTTCTCCAAAAAGTGGGTATATACCCTAACCCTATTGACACACACACTGACCATTAGTTATCAGCGAACAACTAAAATGACCAAACAAGTGGAACCTAATATAGGAATATATAAAGCCAATGAATCCCTCAACTTAACAAAGTAATAAGGAACTAAATTTCTCAATTTGATAATAAGGAACCCGGGCGACAGTTACCGAGAAATTTTCTCATCATCGGGTTGTTAACTTACCATTGGAACCGGGCCGGCGGAAGACCAGGAGGACATGACCTTGTAACGTTTTGCCAAATACGCGTGCAACTATTTCCTCTCAAACGAATTTGCAGTGAAGATGAGGTTCTGGAGGTACAACACGAACTCCAACCACTCCATTGAATTATGCAACAGGGTCCTAAAGAAAGAAAGTTCCAGCATTAGATATGAGTTATTTGTAAACCCGTAAGTGTGCAAATTATTAAACATTACCGTCATTACAATCCCTAGAGTCTACTGCGCCGACGGTACTGGTAAAGCAAAGACCTGTTCCTGCATTACCACCGAAACAATGTCTGCTGCGAGTCTGTGGAGAAAAATTGCTCAGATCAAGACGTTGCTATTTTTGATGACAATAAATGCAAAATTAAAATTGTAAGTTAATTTTTTTTCTTTAAAAAAGTATTAACGTTGTTATTTACCATAGTTCCATTGCCGCATGAGGCGCTGCAAATTCCCCAGTTTCCCCATCCTCCCCAGATCGCGCATGGCGATGTGTTGCAAGCTGTTGCTTGAGTATCGAACTGGCCCGTGCAACTGTGTCTGCGTGATCTTATTCGATTTCCTCCACCGCACGACGCAGAACATACGCCCCACTGACTCCAATCACTCCATGTACCAGGGTCGGTGTTACATGAAGTTGATTGAAACTGGTCATCCTGACCACACGTATGCGATCGTCTTCTTGATACGGTTCCACCTCCGCATGCCACGGGACATGTGCTCCATTGCGTCCACTGGGTCCACTCTCCGGTTTGTGTGTTGCATGACTGCTCATCGACTTCGGGGTTTTCTTGACATGTGTTGGTTCGTACTCTACCGCAAGGACAAACAGTTTTTTAAAATCGTAAAATTTCCGTTGATAATTTTGTCCGTTGGCTAATAACATATACATATTTAAAATTATAAATAAGTGAGGCTAAAGATCTTACAAAATCGCAAACTTTTATTTGAGTATTGTCATGTTAATATTTGCGTTCAGTATAAAATGCCACAAACAGCTCGTATTAAAGTACTTAAGGTTGACACCCATTTTGACCCTTGAACAAACAAACAAGATTCTCGTAGAAAGAAAACAGTTTGGTACAACATCAATATTGGTATATTACATTGAAAAGATACATAAATCGTGTATTGCAGTTCATTCTATGCCCAATGTAAACACGTGGATGTGCCCTAATGAAACTCAGCTTTTACCGTTTATTTAATTTACGCACCTTCGCCTTAATCCACCAAGGCACGATCTTGAGCAAGGTCCGAAAGGAGTCCATTCGGTGTAAGTTCCGTTCCCGCCGTTACAATTTCTGCGTTGGAAAAAGTCACCTAGGCATCCAACTTGTCCAGGGGTGCCAGCCTGGCACTCTCTCCGACGGGTTTGCACCCCGGCACCACAAGACCTTGAACAAGGGGTCCATTCTGTCCACCCAGACCAGTACGGACAGAGATTGGTGTTGCAATTCTAAAATGTTATAAACGTATGATATATTGTGCTCATACCATAATTTTTTCTACCGGTCTACAAAATCGGCTTGAAAGGGAAGAGCCCCCTCGAAGCCATTTGAAACTTGTTACTCAAAATGGCGCCTTAATTAATTGTTCAAGAATTGTTCAATGAACAGTGCAGAAGGTTCGATTGAGAGTAACATACAGTATTATTTTAGGATCAATTATTGGGTACCTACCCCGATATCATCGTCATTTGGAAGTCCGCATGAATGAGCCCTTGTGCGACCTCGTGAACCTACACCACAGGTTGCGCTGCATGGAGACCAATCGCCCCATGTAGTGAAATCACCTTGGAATGTGTTGCACTGTCCGTCTTGTCGGTCAACGTCTAGAGTGCAACTATGAGTTCGGGTCTGCAAATCAAAATTACAGTGTTTACAATACAATTTACTGCAAAAAGGTAACCTAACAAGTTGTTGCAAACCCTAAAGTATTCTCCACCACCACAACTTCTACTGCATGGTGACCAAGGTCCCCAGTTGTTCCAGAATCCAGCGTTGATATTGCAAGCTCCTGTCTCTTCATCCACTTCGCCGGTACATGACTGCACACGTCTGCGGGTGTAAAATCCTCCTGGACAAGTCTGGGAGCACGTACTCCACTGCGACCAGGCACTATATGATCCTGGGAGACGAACAACAACCCTCAGTGTGGAAATCTTGTTTAGAAACACCAAGCACACCACCCGCGGAATAAACTAAATGTCATGGCCACCCAAGAGAGTTTTTTTTAGTCCTGCAAATTTTGTGGTCAAAAGTTAAAAAAATTGTGTTCTGAGGTTCTACCAAACAGCCTTATCGAACCCTTTGAATTAATTAACCAGCTTCTGTTACCTGCAAAAGTGTTGCAAACAGCTGATTCGGACTGCCGCGGAAGGCCACATGTATGACCGCGGGATCTTGTCCTGCTTCCGCCAGCACACGAGGCCTGAAAAGATGTTAAAGTTTATTTCCTGTTGGCCTTAGGGAACGTTTAAAGATGTCTTACAGAGCATTGTGACCAAGTAGTCCAAATGGTCCACCCTCCTGACCCAAGGTTGCAGTTTTCTGTCGATGTTTCGTCCCCTTGACACCCTATCTGCCCCTGCACACCGTTCACACATATTCGAGTCCTGGTTCTTACACCTGTTGGAAGAATAGAACACCAACTTACAAAGAATCACGCATGCTGTTACATTTTGGCCAAATTAGGATCTGGTTACATTCTTAATAACTATTAACATACATTGAACAAGTAAGCACTTATACATGTTAAACATTTTGAGGTTCTGTTAAAAGTTTAAATACTTCGCCTTACTTGAAACAACCAACAAACAGGGCAGGAGTAAATGCAGTAAGGCATACCTTCAAAGCAGGAGGTGGAACAAGTTGACCATTGGACCCAAGTCGTCCAGCTTGGGCAAAGACTTCCGCCACACGTTTGCGTCTGATCGGGCAAGATCCTGCAGTTGCTGGTTCTGCTTCTACTCCTGATTCCACCCCCGCATGTTCTCGAGCACACACCCCATGGGGACCAGTCGCTGATTTGTTCAGGTGCTAATGAACAGTTTAGTTTGAGTTTTGACGAACAAAATACCAATATGCATTTGGCTACAACTGATATAGCCTGATGTGGGTTAGAGTTAAAAAGAAAGAGGTTTTGTCGATATTCTCGACGCCTAATCGTGGAAAACGTAAAAAATGTTTTATCAAACGTACCACATTTTTATGATGACATTACTTTTTGTTTCAACTTTTAAACTAACCTGAGTTAACTTTTATGGTGTTTTTAAAAAAAAACTAACGTTGTAAGTGTTGCGTTTATTTACTGCACAAGACTGGCCAGAACCTTCTGGAAAGACCATTACTGCGTTAAATAGGCTGTACAATTTTTTACATTCCAGCACGTAATTTATCTTATACCTGCAGAGCAAGTCTGAACTTCTGTGTCCACTGGAGTTGTTCCTGAACAAAGACTGACCCTTACGCGATTACGCTGACCACTAAAACAAGTGGCACTGCAAGCACTCCATGGTTGCCAAGGTTGAATGGTACAACAAATTTCGGTTCCGCAATCTTGTGTCTGAAAAGGACAAAAAAGATTAAAAGGCGTTTTGTTTAATATGTATTTTTCCACGCAGAAGTTATCTCGACACGGTGCAGTAACCAGTGTTTTCTAAAATTTTTCTGGCACCGCCCCTTGAACAACTACAAGTAATATAAAACGCCTCGCTTAAAAGACAAAAATTAAAACGAATTTATCTTACGGACAGATTCATCGCCACGGTATATGAACAAAAATTGCCTTGTCGTTGTATTTTGCCCTATTTTCTCTCTTCGCCTCCAAACGCCCACGTCAAAAAGCAATCAGCGAAAAACGGTTTGCATATTTAGAAACTTTAACTTACAACTTCTTGAATGTCAAATCCGCAGAAACCACGGCGACTTCTGGTTTGCTGACCGCCTCCGCAAGTGCGAGAACAAGTTCCCCAAAGCGACCAATCACCATAAAACGGAGCCCGTCCACACCCAACAGCTTGCCTTTCCGGATCCTGACCGCAGTTGTGAAATCTCACTCGTGCTCTTTCGCCTAAGTTTTAGCGTACCAGCAATTTTGAAAAGTTGTTTTTTATCAGTCGTACACCAGGAATAAAATAAAGTGGCAACAAATTAGATGAACGACATTCGCCAATTGTCAAATATGAAAACTGATCACAGAATGCGTGTGACGTAAAAATGGTCTGATGACGTTGGTAGTTGTGTGCGTATATTGTCCACCGGGTACAACATTGGCTAGGAACACTTGGATCACTGGGATCCGCTAGATGCCGCATACGTAGTTTGAATCGCTAAATTCTACTAGGTAGCGCCCGTATGCCATACACCAATACAAACTACGAGTAATTGACGGTGCAAAATTCGATTGGAACATGTGTATATATTGCTTAATGCAACTCTTAATTGCTTGGTGCTTCTTTAGATCCCTTGGTGCACGCCTACTTCGCTACATGTACCTTCTATTGCTTGGTGCACCTTTGTGACACTTACACCATGCAATGTAAAAGATAACAAGATAACCAAGTGATATAAAGGTCCACCAAGTTGGAAAGATGCTCATGCACTAAGCGATGCAGGAGTGCATCTTTAGTGATGGCACCAAGCTATGAGGTGCATTAGGCAGCATATAAACACGTCTTCAGCGAATTTTCCATTGGTAGTTACTTGTAAATTGTTAACCTGTATAGCACCTAATGCCATTAAGAAAAAACGATCTTAAAGATCTTGTATAATTTAGAGGCGCCCTCGCTACATCCGTCCAATACCGATGGGTTTATCTTTTGTGATGGTAATTTTTCGATAACTGATCACTTTTACAGGTAAGGCGATAAGACAGAAAACCCACCGCCAGCACAGAGTTGCGAGCAAGATCCCCATGGTCCCCAGTTGCCGTATGAACCTCCACCGCCGCACGCTTCTTCTTCAACTCTGGGTGTGGGAAGGCATTGATGACGCTGAAGTCGCCTCTAAAGAAGTCGTTAACGTGAAAACACGCTTCATTTTCAAGCACCGTTTCAATGATTGGTGTCTTTGCAAATTTACCCTTATTCCTGTGCAAGTCGAGGAGCACGTCGACCATTCGTTAAATGGCAAATAGTTGCCGGGTCCACCACAAGTTTCCTCATCAACTCTTGTCGGCAAATTGCAAGTGTGGGTTCTTGTTCTTGTTCGGGTGCCCCCACTGCATGTGCGTGAGCATGCTGACCATTGGGACGGTTCACGGTAGAAACCAGGCTCAGTGTTGCAAGGCCTGAAAAAGAACCAATATACAGGTAAAACAGACAGTCTAAAAGCGACTGTTTACCTTGACAGCGGGTATTGTCGCTGGGCCTTACATGCACGACTTTATTCACCTATAGGCGCTATTTTTGCCATTAGGTGTACAACGACTTTTACAACGTAAAATTAGTTCCCTTGCCCTAGGTAACTATACAAGCGTGACCTTTTAGGTGATTTCAATCTTTACACTTACCGCGTTACGACCTCGCCCTTCCTGTTTTGCGGACACTGCAGGGAACGAGATCTTGACTGCACACCTCCACCGCATGTTGCTGAGCAGGGGGTCCATTGCGTCCAAGCATTGTAGCCTCCAGTTTCGCCACAGAATGCGGTCTGATCCTGACTGGTCGGTCTGCAGGTGTGGCCACGAGTGCGAACCTTTCTGCCACCAGGACATGTTCTGCTGCAACTTCCCCATGGACCCCATTCCGTCCATGCGCCGTTTCCAATGATGCAAAACTTTAGTTACACAGTCAGAATTAACGAAAGGAATATAGCTGTTTACCAACGTATTTTTGCTAATGATTGAAATAAATTAAACGAATTACAGTGAAAGTAAAACTTTAAACCAAAATAATCAAAATTATGTCAAATATTTTAAAATAATTGATGCTGTATATTCGTATTAAAGAACATAATGTAGTTGTTGCTTAAATATCACTATGTGGTCCTCAAATCAAGGGGAAAACAGAGGCACGAAACTAATAATGATCAAATAATACAAATAGATAGTTTTTTAATTCTTACCCTGGTTTGTCTTCGAACCTCTACATTTGAGCAAGTGTTATTTTGTACGCGCAATACATTGCCATAGCCGCAGCTGGTGGAGCAACTAGACCACGCCGACCAAGCTCCATAAACGCAACAAATTTGAATGTTGCAGACCTCAGAAACTCTTTCTACACCTGTTTGTCCAGTCTGAAGGGCGTTGGCTGTAAAAAAGGAAATAATATGCAACTGGGCTTTTATAATGTGCAAGGATGTATGGTTGCTAGGAAACTTACGACATGAGTGAACCCGCGTGCGAAATCGTTCTCCGGTTCCGCATGGCCTGGAGCAAGTCGACCATGACGAGTATATTCCCCAACTTCCCAGTCCCCCGCAAGCTCCTTGTTCACTCTGTCACAATTTTTATACGTGAAGACAGTTTTTTTTTCCAAAAATTAAAATTCCTAATTTAGATTTGTTTTGCCACTGGGCTTACCCTTCTCTCTCCGGTGCACACTTGAACTTGGGATCGAACGCGAGAACCGCCAACGCAAGTTTGCGTGCATGGTCCCCATGATTGCCAATCAGCGTAGAAACCTTAACAGACAAAAGTGGCGGATTTAAATTCGTGCATTTCTTCACGGTAATCTTTGGTCGCAGCTATTGATCTAACCTCCAGTGCCGCACTGTACTGTTTCGACATCCGCAGCTTTACAAGGATGGAAACGTCTTCTGCTTCTCACGCCATTACAGGTGTTAGAACACGAACTCCAAGCGGACCATTCGCCGTAGTCACCTTCTGGTCCACAGGTGGTTGGTTCCCTCTGAACAAGATTGGTGCAGGAGTGCGTGCGGGTTCGCTCCATCCTACCTCCAGGGCAAGTGGCTGAGCACGGCCCAAAATTGCCCCTGATCACAAAAAGCGAAATGGTAAGAGAAACACTCAAAACTCTTGACCTGGCACAAAAATCTGTTTCAATGTTTGTGGCGCAAAAACGTGCAACTGCACCCGCAACCTAATTCATCCGTAAACCCTATACAATATTGAACAGGATGAATTGAATTATTTAAATTGCGTACTGTAAAAAATGCAAGTGCAGATTATTTAATNCACGGCCCAAAATTGCCCCTGATCACAAAAAAGCGAAATGGTTAGAGAAATACTCAAAGTAAACTCTTGACCTGGCACAAAAATCTGTTTCAATGTTTGTGGCTCAAAAACGTGCAACTGCACCCGCAACCTAATTCATCCGTAAACCCTATACAATATTGAACAGGGTGAATTAAATTTTTTAAATTGCGTACTGTAAAAAATGCAAGGCAGATTAGTTAATGTATTTTTTGACAATATTTTACCAGTTTCCAAAGTCACCCGCAAGACCACACGGTCTACTAACAACTTGATTGGTCAGACAGGAATGCGCGCGTTGTCTGGTCTGGATTCCGCCAGGACAAGTTTTGCTGCACGGGCCCCACTGGGTCCATTCGCCATAATTTCCCGGACCTAATTAAAAGTACGAAATGTCACCAACACAAAAGAATCGTATGGTTTTGTCCAACGCTATTACAGGAGATGCCAAATAAAAAGAACAAAGTCTACCGGTCCTTTTGCCACTGTGGTTGAAAGTTAGTGCAGACCAGCACACAACAGCAATTGTGGTCCGCCGTTTAGTTTTACTTTTTATTGAAACCGTTGAGTGGAATTTAAACTTTGGCCTATCGACAGCGCAAAACCATTAGAAGCAAGCAAACAAATCCATTTAAACTGCGTTTGTAAGGATAGGGCCGGACTTACGAGGAAAAGAAGGCTCCCTAAAAGAGGGAAGTTATTGTCATTTTAAAACACTTACCCAAATTGCACGGCTGACTTTGAACGTCATCTTGAATAAAACTGCAAATGTCTGAACGGCTTCTGGTTCTTATACCCTGTGGCAAGCAAAATATAAAGTAGACCACATTGTATAGCATATTCTACCAGTTCAACTTACTGCGTTGCAAGTTCGGCTGCACGGGCCCCATTGGCTCCAATCTTGTTTTCCACAGCAGACTCCGGTTCCGCACGGACGCACTTGGTTTTCAGAAGGTCGGCACGAGTGTTGCTGTTTGCAAACACGAAAACATCAGTTTTGCTGTAACAATGCGCAAATGTATGCCAGCACAGCCACTTACTCTGACTCTTGATTGAGTACCCCCTCCGCAACTGGTCGTGCATACCGTCCAAAAGCCCCAGGATGAGTAACTGCCGTCACCAGCATTGCAATCCCTTTGCTGAGAAGTAATTCCAATACAACCTGTATTTAGGACAGATATTATCAAAAAAGGGGGAAAATTTAAGTTTAGGGATCAAATCCCGTGTAGTTATGTAACCCAGTTTTTGGGTAAAACAGCACAGGGAGATTTTCAGCAACATTTTTTCCGGTTTTGTTAGTATAAGCACTGACTGGACCTCCACGACCATTATTTACCTAACAAATACCACCAGCAATTAATGCACTCCTGCCAACAGTGCTGTTTTTCCTTGCCTTTCGCTTACCTGTATTGCCAACTTGTCCTCCAATACATGTGCGAGTTCTTGTAACGAAACCGACTCCACACGATGCGCTGCAACCGCTCCAGCCTCCCCAACCGCTCCAGTAACCGCATATCATTCCAACCGGGCTGACGCAAGCCCTACAGCAAATAATAAAATAGTTGACCAAATCTTTTTATTATCGTCAAAAGTGTTTTTTTTACACTTTTTTTTACAATCGAAATTACAATTCAATTTTTACCTGTATATATTGCAAGCTCCCTGACAAAGTCCGGTTCCAGGGACACATCCCGAACATCGCCGAATTCGAGTTTGAACACCGGCGCCACAGATGCCTTGACAGTTGCTCCATCCGCCCCACGGAAACCAAAAGCAACCTAAAAACAATGTTCGTTACGTTTTGGCTATTTTTGTTTTGTGTAGAGCGCAATTAAATAAAAACGCGCTTGTATTGTTTCTGTCTTGTATTGTTTCAGTTAGACGGGTAAAAAGACGGATTTTATTTTGAAAGGTTATGTATATTCTAAACTTGTAATCACCAGACATGCTCAAGCTAGTCATTGCGAAAGTTTATCGCAATCATATTACCAAACTCTTTTTTTGTCTCCAAACAGATCATTGAGACAAACGAACGCTAAAGTCCACTTACGTACAAGCTATAAGTTCTAACTTTAACCAAACTTACCTCGAACAGACAACGGCTGAGTAACTGGGGGTGGGGGCGGAGGTGCCTGTGTTAAGGGAAGGGCAATCGGCGGCAGTCCAATTGGCGGCAGTCCGATATTTAATAATCGGCCACTAAACTGCCCGACCACAGACGAAAACTCCGGCCTTTCAAGTAATAGTCCCAAATCGGTATCGCTAATTAAATTGAAGTTCACCGCTGCTGAAAGAATTGCATTGTTGTTGTCAAGCAAAAGCTGAATCGCTCCTTGATTCCCAGCCAGACTTTGGGTGATTGTCAATTGAAGCTGCGTCTGCAACGCGTTGAGGTCTGCAAGAAAATGCGGAGTTTTAAATTCAAATATAATGAAAGAAAAAATTGCGTGGTCCCAATACTTTATAAGACTCGATCAGCACAATGAAAAATTTTATTAATTAATAAGCAATTTTCTTATGTTTTTGGAAAAAAAGGAGTGGAAATGTTTCGTTGCATAGCCCATGTATATATCACAGCCCTCATAAAGGTAGTTACAGTAAGAAGTATAAGGCAAATGTTGTCAAAATGTAATGGAAATTCATCTTTGCCTACCTGCACAATCTGTTCCACCTCCTGTGATGCAGGCAATGATACCATTGATGTCGATGCCTTGCTTTTTGTTGCTTGCATCCGGCAACTCTTCAAACATTCCACTTAGCATTTCCACCACATAAGCTGTGTCTTGCGACTTCATACACGACGCAACTTCAGTCTGTTGAAAAAAATGAAAGTGTAGTGTCATCTCATTGCAAGTCCGTAAAGGTTTTAATTTGGCTTCTTGACGATCAACCCTGCTACACCCAAATTAATGGCGGTTTTGAAATAAATATTGTACAAAACATCTGCGAAGTGCTTTCAATGTAAGACTTTCGTATCAACAGAATACGTTTTGGGATATAATATTTCTTTTATTTCTGTGTACAAGCGGTGTATTTTGTCTTCACGCGATACACAAGGTTAGCATTCAAAGTTTTTTCTACCTCTTCGTTGACGCTGTAGCAGCAGCCCTTCATTGTACAGGAAACTTCATTCAGTTCCCCGTCAACTTCACAACGTTTTGCTGGTTTGTACCCCTTTTCAGCGTCACCACCAACAGCGCAGCTTAACCCTAGGAACAAAAAAAAATTCATTTATCCGCGGAAAAAAATCCACTGATTACCCGCAAGGCTAGCAATAAATCCAGTCCCCTTACTTCGGCCACTGTCAATGATTTGCTGTATTAAAAACATTTCCTCGAGGGTGTATCCTCCAAACAACTTGGGTGCCTCGGTGGTTGGTTCAGGTTCGGCGGTCGGTGGGTTTTCCGTCGACGATGCAGCTACCCATGTAACTGCAAAGGCAGCAAAAGCCACGGCAAAGCAACTAACCCTCATAGCGACCGCTTTATCGCTACACGTCCTAAAAACACAAACAAAATATTACCAGTTAAAACCGATTTTGGTTCACACTGTTCGTTCAGCCTACATATCGATTGAAATAATTGCGCTGGGCTGCTAGAGATGTTTGCTGACCTCGTGGGCGCGAACTAAACTCCGACACCCAAATGGGGCAAAAAACTAGCCCCAAATCGCTTCTCGATGTCAATAAACGGACTAAGATGTTCAGCTTATGAAAATACGCGTACATGTTTAGAGTCATGTTCGGAATATACGATCTATGTGGACTTGCGCCGCCGACACATTTTTGTCCAAAGTCCAGTTTATTGCCAAGAACGTTTTACTTGCGGTCTAGTTCTTTGTTTACTACCGCAAACGCATTACAACCGCAAATGCCGGTATCTCACACTGTCACTGCGTCTTCTTCCCCAACTTATAAACTCCACAGAGGACGTCCACCCGAACCGTCTCCGCGATTTTCGACCTATGCCCGAGCAGTTGGAAACACAAGCTAATCTATACAGCGAATTTCCTGCCCAGATATTTGACTAGCACCACCAGTCGTCTGACTTGCCCTACAGCAATGAATGGCCGTACCTTTGCTGCGGGAAAATCTCTTCGCACGATTTTGCTTGCGTCACAATTTTAACTACGCGAGGGCGAACGTTAACACAACTTCTAAAGTTCCTTGTTGTTGCTGCCAAGTGACCGATCCCTTATGAAATCCTTTGGTTTACAAGTTTTGGTGAGTGGTCATGTAAAAACTCATTTATCTCCTTGGGCAAAAAACATTCTAAACTAATTCGCAACCAAAATATTTACACACATCGATACAAACGAAGCGGATGGCGGCGGCGTCACAGCCAAATATACACGACTTTCCTTTTCTTTTTGAATGTTTATCTGTTACTTCACCTATAGCGCCATATTGCCAGAGGCATAAAACGTTGATATCGCATTGTGGTGCATGACTTTGCGTGCCCCCACTTTTGATGACGTGTACACTGCGGCGGATGATCATAATATTTTAGGCAGCCAAATTCTAACGACCTAAATTCTACATGGAATAAAGCATGTAGTAGTACATGTAGCAGACAGCAAATAAAACAGTAGCAAGTAAATCAAATATGCCTAAATAAACTGTCAAAATTGTTAAAAGCGCGTAAAATATTCAGTACAACAAATTTAAATCGGCAAGTCCCACCAGCAGTAGAACGACATTTTTGTAAAGTCGCATATATTAAGCCTGCAAAGTATTCAACTGACGTTAAACATTGTGTTAACCCTCAAACTGTTTTATGGAGTCAAACAAATCCGACTTATTAAATCGCTGATTGTATTTTTTAAACCTCGTTTCCTTTTTTTGATAATAACAGCTGATAACTATCAATAGCCGAGTTTTTTGTATTCGTGTTGAAAGTAACATTTGCACAGTCTTGTTCAGTGGTCTCAAACTTTTCAGGTTAACCGCACACTTACAATGATCATATTGTTTAGTGGCAAGTTTTATGCCAGAACGGATGAAGTCTTGTCATCGTTTCAAAGCACTGACATCGTTGTATCTGAATCACACCAAAAACCGCGCGATAACACACATTCAAAACGGTACACTTTACCCGATACCCAAGCAGAAGCAAATCACATTTGTAACAGCGCAACTCTTGCACGTAAACTAAAACTCTCTATTTTTTTGTCAGACATATGCTCGCCCAAAAAGTTGTTAGAAGCGACATGCTTTATTATTGAAACGTTTTGGCAATAACTTATCTAATATCTTATTATTTTTAAACAAAACCGATTTCAATATTTTTGTTCGGAGACTCCAGTAGTAAAGTAAGAATATCTAAATCAGCCTACAAAAATGCTTTAGCTGATTTCCAATTTATAACTGCCAGTTCTTTCAAGAACGAGTTAGTATTGTTAATGTATTGCGCATACGAACATACCGTGCTTCGTACACGCTTTGGTAAACATAAAGATACGTCCACTACATATTAAGCCTTTAGGGCACAGAGCGTTGAAGTAA
>QXVZ01004810.1:0-12831 GCA_008931825.1 Phallusia fumigata
GACCCGTGTCCGAAAGCCTTTGCTCCTTGGCCAAAGTCTGAATGTCACCTTCGCTCTCCATATAGCATGCATTGCTTCCAGTACCTGATAAAAAATGCTGCACTTGTTTTTCATGTTACATTATGGTGGATGTTTATCGTCAAGGTCCATTTGTTGCTATTTTGGGCCTAATTCAGTTAGTGTGCATTATGTTTTAATATGAAGTGCAAAAACTGTCACACAGCTTAAAAAAATTAAAAAAAATTGATCAATATTGTACATGTAGCTCTATATGATACAGTAACAGATATTTTATCGAGAGAAACATTACAAGATTATATTTAAATTTTTGTGACATAATAAAACATAAAAAAATTAATAGGCAGTAATAAACATTTAGATCAACACCACTTCAAAACCTCTTGGTATAGAAACATGCAATTAACCACGCCTTTAAAAAGTATAAGAGCCACTAACCTACAATCATTCCTATGGTACAATCATGATCCGTGTAAGCACATGTCATCATTGTGCCAACTGTATCATTAATTACCGCTTTCACTGTTACACTGTATGTTAAGTGGCTTTTCTGCTTTTTGCGCTCCAAGGCGTCGTGCAGCAATTCAGCAAGATCTATTCCAACCACACCAGTAGCATTAAAGCCTTTCGTCCATCTTAGCAAAAAACTCTGCAAACACATATTATACATTAACAAAAAATTATAGAAGTAAAAGCAAATAATTTATTGCCTCACGAGAAATGTAGAAAAATCTATTTTAAACAAAATATATGTAGTACTATAAAACAGAAATTTTAGTGCAGAAAATGTTACATACATTATCTAATCCATTTTGAACACAAGGAAAGGAAAATGTAAATCCCAATGGCAATGAAGCATCGGCGAGGTTATGTCTGGTTAAAAAATCTTCAATACATTCAGCGATGTGATCAAATAACTGCAAGGATAAACAAAAAGGTGTAAATATGCTCAACAGTACCTGGTCTAAAATGGCAAATCATACAGAATAAAATTGTGGTACCACAAAAACCACAGTGATTACTACCAAAGACCAAAGTTCAAAGCTTCAATATTTTTTAAATCATGCTTGCCCATTAGTTTAGGCATGTTTGTCCATTGAACTCACACAAATATGTCAAAGGTTTGTTTAAACATGTTAAAAAGTTATGGTAAAAACTCGAAAACTAAATCTAATAAAATCCGTAAGTTTAACAAAGTCTGTTAAAAGAACCAGTTTTTAAAATATATAGTTGACCCCTTATTTTTAGTTTCCACAGTGGAAGCGTACAAAGATTTACCTCTTCTCCAGTTGACCTCATAGTGGCTTCTGGTACCATATAAACTTGGCTGTCAACCTCTACTCTATCACTTGGGTTTTCTGGTAGTTTTACTCGTAAAACACGAAAATTTGTGCCGCCAAGATCAAGGGCAAGAAAATCACCACATTCTACACAATGTAATTCCATTATAAAATGGTATATCTAAATGTTATGTCACTACATACCTTTTCCATTAGGAATCGCACGAACGAAGGATGGTAACATTTTTAAAGATGATTTTTTGCCATGCAGTCCATTTAAAATGTTTTGAATCATTTGGTCTCTAATATATTCCAGTTGTTCATTGCTTAGTTTGTATGATAACAAAACCTCATCAATCTGTGGAAAAACCAATTTATTTTTGCCTTTTTCGTCACTTACAATGAGTAGTAATTGATAAACATGGTACCATGGGGGTAAATAAATAATCCAAAAAAAGTTAACTATAGCTAATACAGAGCTAAAATACATTTCATCAGCACTTACTTGACTTCTTATAGCAGCTGCATTCGCCATTTCGGAAGTTGTGTATTTGAAACAGCAAAAACGAATTAGTTTGGTAAATATGGTTTTCTGCACTGCAGCGCTAAAGTGGAATTAATAGCAACGACCTTTCTTAAGCTAACCGGTCCAACTGTGGAAGGCAACACGTCGATTTCGGCAAAAAGCAGTCCGCGCAAGCCTTGCACACTTAAGCNAACCTCATCAATCTGTGTAAAAACCATTTTTTTTTGTCTTTTTGGTCACTTACAATAATTGGTAAATACGGTAGCATGGAGGTAAATAAATAACCTTAAAAAAGTTAACTATGGCTAATATATAACTAAAATACATTTCATTAGCATACATAACTTACTTGACTTCTTATAGCAGCTGCATTCGCCATTTCGGAAGTTGTGTATTTGAAACAGCAAAAACGAATTAGTTTTGTTAATATGGTTTTCTGCACTGCAGCGCTAAAGTGGAATTAACAGCAACGACCTTTCTTTAAGCTAACCGGTCCAACTGTGGAAGGCAACACGTCGATTTCGGCAAAAAGCAGTCCGCGTAAGCCTTGCACACTTAAGCTTGTCCCAGTTTCGTGAGCATTGCCGCATTAATAAAAGGAGACACAGCGAAAACAAGAGCAAAACTATTTGAGGTTCGAGTCTCCAAAAAGAAAAAAAAGAGGAGCACACCCCCTTCTACGTGGCGTTGTGATTGGTTGTTTATCTTCGTTGCGTTCTTCTGGCAGCCTGAGAGGAGCAGCGCTGTTTAATTTCTCTAACTTGTGCCAATGTGCTCTGCAATCCAGTTTGTCAACTTACAAAAGCTCAATACCGTGTTGGTTTAGCAGGCAGTGCTGAGCTGTGCTGTGTTGCGCTGGCCACTTCATTGCCAGTGTATTTGGTTAGTACGTAGACTCTCCATTCAAGGACAATCGTTATGTAACCTCCTAAATAACTGTTTTTGTTTTTTTGCTATTTTGACTTTAATCTTGGTGTTTTTTCACTAAAGAACTTGCAATTTTGCAGCATTTTCTAATATTCCATCGAGTACGCTCACTGCCAAATATTATGGAAAAGCTCGACGCAACAACGCGATATGTGAAGCTAGCTGTTAAACTTTTCCCATGTTTAAAAAGTTGAAAAATAGTGACGACAAATCAAGGTTTTATTCTCGGAAGATACCAAGATGATTTTGGTCATATTTGTACCAAAACCTTACAATGCAGCTCAAAAATTATAAAGACAACTGACAACCCCTTTGCATGGTGCAAATAATTGACAGCACTCTTGAACCGCTTGCGCCACCACGCGACAAAACTATTTTGCGTTCCTTTCCGGCATGAACCTCGCCACGTCACGTGATCGGTTGCAAATTTCTAACTAAATCTAGTTTTTTCGTTGGCAAAATTTACTACAGCCTAATGTTTGTTACAAACGTTTCATTTTCAAAAAGCAGAATGGAATGTAGTTAATCCAATCAAACGCGTTCTATTTGTTATTTGCCCTTTTTCAAACAAGTACAGTTACAAAACTTTTTAATAAAAGGGACAGGTCATAAAAAAGACAGAATCATGGCCCTGTTCATTAATTCGTTTGCGGTTTTGCAATGTTCCCCAGAAGTTGTCGCTCAACCCATATGCTCATAGCAATAAAGGAAGTATTGCAAACTTGGAATAGCGTTTTGAGTGCTGGAGCCGTTTAAAACTAGCGCCAAGTTAAGGTTACTCTCGGTCGTTTAAGATCTCGCCACGTTGAAGCTGAACCCGCGGCAGGTTCGCTGACCTTTAGCCTCGGAGCAGGCGCACAGACGAAAGTTTTTGCTGATGCGGCAATGGTTTGTGTGTCCACATTATAGAGGCAAATACAAGTGACACACATTTTTGCCTTTGTGGTTACTTTACAGGTGTAAGTTAAATATAAACTAGGCCGATGAATGCGAGTTAACAGTAATTTTAAACGCATTTTTTGTACTTGACAAACGTCTACTCAGCTTTTTGAATGCAGAGCATTTTTGCAAAGTTAAGCTTGCATAAAGCTATCTGAATTGGCGATACAAAGTTCTTTATTGAATGAGCATTGAAACAACCAAATTAAACATGCTCCAAAAACCTAGAATGCGATCTGCTGCAAGTCATAAACAGTACAGAGTAAAATTTAAATTGTAACATCTGCCAAAAATCATTTTTCTCACTTTTGTGTATCTATGGCCAGGTGATTTAAGATAGGCAACTTTAGAGTTAGAAAAACACTATAGGACAAAATGTTTGAATAAAACAAAACAACAAACTAACGACAGTATAGCCGCCGCAAAGTAGGGATTCGGGATTGAGACTTTTTAACTTTGGACTTTGATTAGCGGCCCACTTTTAAAGCATATCAGTTTACTTCAGAGCCAACATGTATGAGGGAACTGAAAAATGATATCTTGTGTCAGACGACTCTCATATTTGGGTTCGTAACTATTGGCAACGTGTCTGCTTTATTACAGCGATCGAACGAACAGTCGCTTGAATTGACAATCTGTTTAATAAAGATGAGCGTGCAAAATAGAAACAATACAACCATAAGCGTCATTCGCAGAATATGATACTTGCTGTGGCGTTAGCATTTCAGGCCGATGTTGCGAAACGGCTCTTAAAATAGCCGACACCTATTTATCTTTGTGCCGGTGACGTGGATGTATCTTGCGCACACAATGCCGCTCAAACAAAGCAAATGAAACGATAACCGAGGCTGGCCGGCATTTGGTCGTTGTTCAAGTCCTTTGTGTGCTCAAAGTGCACAGACAAAAAGTCGGTCGTCAGCATTTCTGCTTTTCCGAGGGCGTGTACCATTACGTAGGCTATTGGAGTGCTATTCAACATTTGGACCAGGTGCTTGAAAAGCCGTTTCGCAATCGGCTTGCTGATGCTGTGCGGTAACGTGCACTGCATATGACCTGTCTACGTGCAATTTGAATGCATGTTAATAAGCGATTATATCGCGGTGTATACCAGTTGTCCCTTGATACCTTATCATGTTGTTATTTAAGGGACACGATTTTACACAGTTGGCACTAACCGGTTTCTAACGGCCAAGGCCAACCTGTTTTCAAGACGCCCTGTAAACATTTCTCCTTCTTTTTGATAGTCGTTGTACATGCTAGATTTCCCGCAACAACCCTTGTTTAGTGCTGACGTGTTTTTTGAGAAAGTGATGACGAAATATATTGGCAGTTCATACCCTACTAACAAGTAGGAAGCTTTTAGAAGTGCTGTGTCTTGAATGCGGCACAAAATGCACAGTGTACCCTCAAACAGAAAAAGAAATGCAAAAATTACATGCCTCCCATGCGACATAACCGATGGCAACAGAAGAGCACCAAGACAGGAAACAGCTGCAAAATTTTACGGTCAAATTACATAATCAACGGCAACGAAAACCTTCAGCAAAAATAAAAGCCATAAAGGTCAGCGTTTGCGCACGCCCACCACCAACAATGCCATTAATTCGTCAAACAACTTCCGCATAATTTTTCTTGCAACAAATGCCAAATGGGTTACAGCGGAGCAAGCTGCAAGAAAGCCCACAAAATATTTTCTCCCTATTGCGCAAGTCAGTTTCCACCCTTTGTCCGCTAACAGTCACTGAAGCGTGACAATAGACAAAAGTCAAGTTGCGCTTCCCGCATGCGACAAATGCGACGAAGAGATCGTGCTTCTAACGGTTACATTTACATTGACTGCAAAAGTAATTGAAATTGACGCTTTCACCTTGACATGTTGAACACAAACAAATCACACAGGCAAATAGCCTTTGGGCAACTGAAACCTTATGAGAAAATGGCGACCACAAATGCAAGTAAAGCGTTTTTTCCCGATTAATGGATTTCATTGCCACCACTTAAGAACATGCAAATGCTGCTAAGAGGCGCTATGTAGCCTCTGGGGCTCAATGGACAGTTCAGAGTGCTCAAAAAAGGCGGAAAAAAGTTTTTTCGCCGGCAACAGTAAATCGTGCCTGCTGCACGTTCTACTTGTTGACAACTGATTGCCGAAACTCCCAAAGCCTCTCCGAACCGCTCAACTAAGCTTGTTTTGTAACTGGAATCAGCGTTGTACACAGAACATTTTGTTTGGAAGACTACCATTTATGACGTCAATAATGCGACAAATTACAATACAAGAAACAAAAAGCCTTGTATTTGACTGTATTCGAATGGTGTGAACATAAGCAAGGTCATTTTAGTTAACTGCAAGCAACGCCAAGTTTGAATTTGCACAAACAACTACTTATTCTTGCGGGATTTGAGGGAAATTAATATGGAACATTTGCCTTTGTTCCTGACAGGTTTTCAGCTGTTTTCTATGCCAACAGCCAATCGTTAGGAAGCCCTAACTTGCAGATCCAATCCCGCTTAGCAGCAAAAAAAACCGGCGTGTTGATCAAGAACGTTCTAGCATATGCGCTTGCCGTCACGTAACCACAAATTTTGGTAAACACGAATGTTTACAGCATAATATAACCAAAAGCAATGGTTAGATAAAAAACAGCTTTGACGTGTGAGATTTGCAACAAACAACGACGTAATGTTGGTTACAAAAACAAAATCTGAATCAAAGGGTATTAGTGAAATTGTCTGTCTGAAGCAATTGGGGGCCAATAAAGTAGAAACGACATTTCAATGTTTGTGAAAACCTTTCATTTTGGGGTGGTTACTGGTTACAAAAGCACAAGCACATAGCTATTTAGATGCAATTTGTGAGCCTCAACAGGCAATATACGAGGGCTTGTTAATTAAAAACGTAAACAGAGGCCTGCTGTTCGCCATGTTTGCAATCAACGTTTCACTTCCTGCACGAAGCGGCACAATAAGTTTTAAAGGTTTTACGCATTTAACAATGTGGCGGATATAAAACTCACGAATTGTGCTGATCGTGCAGAAATTTTAGATCAACAGCCGCAAACCAAATTGTCAATAAGTGACGAAGTCTGCGAAACGAGATCGCCTGTTGCCTTGCGCTGTACGAACTCAACAAGGTTCACAGGTAGAGTTCGCTGGTTGCTTGTTATGCTCTGTTTGACGTCGGCGTTATGTTGAGAAGTGGGCCAAGCGCGAAGTAATGCCTCCCGACAGAAGTTCGTCTTTGTTGCGGCTCTTGTCAAACGCTTCAATACAGGATGATGTAGGTTTAAATGATTTCATACATTAGAATGAGATATTGACACTTTTGAATTTAATAAACGAAAACTTTTTTTGTTTCTGTGGGGCCTTTACAGCTAGTATTTCTGGAACAGTAAGCCTCTGCCGACGTGAAATGTTGTTGATTGAAATCAACAATTTCGAGTTTTTGATTTCAAATGTACATTCTGTTCTTCGAACAAAAACAAAAACATGCCTTGTTTATGTCAACTACCGGGATTTTGAAGACCTGTTCTCGCGATTTCCTGTTTTATTTCAACCCTAAAATAATTCAAAACTGACATGATGACGGGATTTAAATCATAGAACAACCTTTCAAAATATTTTTGAAGCATTAGGGCTGTTTTTTAACCCCTGTCTCCGGTTTGACCGTACTCTTTTTGAAAACTTTTCACGCTTGCAATCGAAACAGAAAGTTTGTTTGGATAATCGTCATTTTATTGTCGTACACCTCAAACGAAAGATCGAAGACAAGTTCGACTCGATGTGACGGAGAAAAGACAAGTAAAAAAAAAACGAAAATTAAACAAAAACAACAGTACGAACAAACAGAGGGCGTCTGACGCGGGTTAAATACGAACACTTGCAAACACATACGTATGTCACTTTTCGTCCTTTCCAGCGCAATTTATTTGTGCTGAATTAAAGAGTTGCAAGGCTACATAGGAATGTGTTGTATACAATTGGTTCACAGGATATCCCAATATACAAAACGGGTTTTCCTCAAAGGAAAAACAGCAAACGCTTTAGAAGCCTGGATGACTGTTTCAGCAGTTCTACATTTTCGTAGCCGATTTCGACAACAGGTCGCTTTGACCAATCACAAGGCCGGTATCGATCATGTGATAGTTAATACCAAAAAGCGACTTTCTCTAGCTTTAAAATCTCTACACACAGACTTGTAATTGGTCAAGCGGACTTCTATGATCGAAATTTGCATCAAACGGGGCATTAGCAAATGGGCAATTAGGCTTGCTGCGCAAATTGTTAAAACAATACAAATTTTTACGGAATTTTAAGAGGATAGGTTGACGTTTAATGTGCGAAAAAAAAGCGGTTGGACCACGGTTTGTACACGCAAATGCGATACTTTTACGTATCCGTGTGCGGCGCATGTATGGCAGTTGAAGCACGTTAAAGCACAGGAAGAAATTGAATAACACGAAAAAAAATAATAAATGTACGGTAACAGCGCCAAGCGTCAAGATGGAACTTTTGTTTGGAAAACACTTGATTGGCAGAATACAACAAATAGCCGGGGAGGTATGGTGCTTTTGGGGGAGGTATTATAAAGCCTAAACATTGTCGAATCCAACCCCAGTGTTTAAACGTGTGGCAAGCTAAACAAGCAAACGTTGCAAAACATTTCATGTCATATTCAAACAAAACGAATTGCCTGAAATTAGGTATAGCTGGTCGACCAAAACAATTGTGCTTGGAAGACCGAATCCATTTTATTCCACACCAGTGGGTCACGCAAAATGTTGAAAATTGTGTAGCTTTTGTACACATCACTCTAGTCAACTTGGACCTGGGACACGATGGCACGCGACCGCATTTCAAACCACATTCTCAAACTTGGCACATGTTCCAGCATGGGAAGCTTGTGCGGAGTGGACACGGGGAATACGCACATGCGATTATCGCGCTCCAGATACACGTTGATGCGCATCATGGATAGGAATGGCTGCACGGGGAGCACTTGGCCCACGAAACGCCACATCTGATCCACGGGGTCAAAGGTCTCGACCTCCCAGACGTTGCGGCCAGAAAAGGGGTTGTCCACTCCTCCCACTGCCCACAGCAGACCATCGTGCCCCTTAACCAAAGCGTGGAACCCGCGATCGCAGAGCATAGGGGCAAAGATTTCCTCCCAGGTATCGTCCGTCACGTGATATCGTAGCGTTGTTCCGGTGGTTTCGTAATCATTGAAGCCCCCGGTGACGTAGATACTGCCGTCGTGGGCTAGACCGGCCGCCATGTAGATGCCCTAAACGCGAATAAGATACTGTTAGGTTTTGGTAGTTGTATGTAAATTACAGCTGTTAAACACCAAATGGGACTTCAAAACCATTCCAAATTGTAGAGAAGGCTCTAAACCTTGTGAACAAATACTCATTTTGACCGAATTAACAGATAGGACACTTTTTTAACGATTTGAGTGTACTGCCATAGTTTTCTTCAAAATTGCCTTTTGCTTTCAGTTTTAAACGCAAATAACACCTATTACACCCACCTGGGGCAAGTTGGCAATTCGTTCCCATGTGTTGCGTCGCAAGTCGTATCTCTCACAAGAGGATAGGGCCCCGTGCCTGTTCCGACCGCCGATAACGTAGATACAGTCGTTGAGAACGCAAGCGACGAAGTCCCCTCTTTCCACACTCATGTCGGCGATAGGAATCGTGCTGTCCAATCGCGGGTCGTAACGTGTCACCTTACGGCTGCAAATTAATGTTCATGGTTTATGGCAATGCACAATTTTTAGAAGTTTACAACTGACTTTGTTATTTTGCGTAGGATATAGAAATTGCAAGACACCATACAAACGTCTTTACAAACGCTTAGTCTTTATTCTAATCGGAAAAAATATTTGTATTCATGGAATTCTGTTTGCTGCGATTTTAAGTTTTGACGAAAACAGGGCTTTCAATTAGGCTTCTCGCATGCTGTTTTGCTAATTGTCAAATCATTTGCAATCATCTGTGTTGATCCCTTTAGGATTGGAAGCATTAAGCATACAGGAAAAGGTTTCCAGAAGGTCAAAAAGCCCAAAAAGGGTTTAAATTTCCCTGTGATTTAGTCTAACACTTAACAACGACAAAGCTATGTACGCAAGGGCATTGTTCATACCTGTAGCAGCTGTCACGGGTGCGGGTNGATGGCACGCGACCGCATTTCAAACCACATCCTCAAACTTGGCACATGTTCCAGCATGGGAAGCTTGTGCGGGGTCGACACGGGGAATACGCACATGCGATTATCGCGCTCCAGATACACGTTGATGCGCATCATGGATAGGAATGGCTGCACGGGAAGCACTTGACCCACAAAACGCCACATCTGATCCACAGGGTCAAAGGTCTCGACCTCCCAGACGTTGCGGCCAGAAAAGGGGTTGTCCACCCCACCCACTGCCCACAGCAGACCATCGTGTCCCTTAACCAACGCGTGGAACCCGCGATCGCAGAGCATAGGGGCAAAGATTTCCTCCCAAGTATCGTCCGTCACGTGATATCGCAGCGTTGTTCCGGTGGTTTCGTAATCGTTGAAGCCCCCAGTGACGTAGATACTGCCGTCGTGGGCTAGCCCGGCCGCCATGTAGATGCCCTAAACGCGAATAAGATGCTGTTAAGTTTTGGGAGTTGTTAACGTTGCAGTATGGTAGTTATATGTAAATTACAGCTGTTAAAGACCAAATGGGACTTCAAAACCATTCCAAATTGTAGAGAAGGCTCTAAACCTTGTGAACAAATACTCATTTTGACCGAATTAACAGATAGGACACATTTTTAACGATTTGAGTGTAATGCCATAGTTTTCTTCAACGTTGCCTTTTGCTTTTAGTTCTAAACGCAAATAACACCTATTACACCCACCTGGGGCAAGTCTGCAATTCGTTCCCATGTGTTGCGTCGCAAGTCGTATCTCTCACAAGAGGATAGGGCCCCGTGCCTGTTCCGACCGCCGATAACGTAGATACAGTCGTTGAGAACGCAAGCGACGAAGTCCCCTCTTTCCACACTCATGTCGGCGATAGGAATCGTGCTGTCCAAACGCGGATCGTAACGTGTCCCTTTACGGCTGCAAATTAATGGTCATGGGTAATTGCAATGCACAATCGTTTGAAGTTTACAACCGACTTTGTTATTTTGCGTAGGATATAGAAATTGCAAGACACCGCACAAACGTCTTTACCAACGCTTGGTCTTTATTCTAATCGGAAAAAATATTAATATTCATGGGATTCCGTTTGCTGCGATTTTATATTTTGACAAAATCAGGGCTTTCAATTAAACTTCTCGCATGCTTTTTTGCTAATTGTCAAATCATTTGCAATCATCTGTGCTGATCTCTTTAGGATTAGAAGCATTAAGCATACAAGAAAAGGTTTCCAGAAGGTTAAAAAGCCCAAAAAGGGTTTAAATTTTCCCGGTGATTTAGTCTAACACTTAACCACGACAAAGCTATGTACCCAAGGGCATTGTTCGTACCTGTAGCAGCTGTCACGGGAGCGGGTAGAGCCAAGCAGATACAAGAATCCGTTCATTTCAACAACGTTGTGGTAGGGGTCCCTTATCGGAACGTTGCCTTCCGAGTCTGGATTAACATCCTGAACGCCCACGAAGACCTTCTCGGAATGAGTAGGCAGTTTTACTGGGTTTGGCGCAAGCACCCCATCAATGCAGGCTCTGTGATACTGCTCTGTGCGCAGGCCACTCTTGTCGTCTTGCACCAGGGGCTGCTCATAGAGACGGCTATGATAGGCGACTGCGCGTTCGTAANACAACGTTGTGGTAGGGGTCCCTTATCGGAACGTTGCCTTCCGAGTCTGGATTAACATCCTGAACGCCCACGAAGACCTTCTCGGAATGAGTAGGCAGTTTTACTGGGTTTGGCGCAAGCACCCCATCAATGCAGGCTCTGTGATACTGCTCTGTGCGCAGGCCACTCTTGTCGTCTTGCACCAGGGGCTGCTCATAGAGACGGCTATGATAGGCGACTGCGCGTTCGTAATGCTTTTTGAAAGCCGGGCCGAACGCTGCTAGAAAATCGTCGTCGTCGTTGCTGTTATTATTGTTGTGGTCATCGTCCATAGCAAGGCCTCGACAGCAGAAATCAATGTCGTGCTTTGTGATGAGCGTGAATCGGACTTCGGAGAGGATGCGGTCTTGCCCGGTTAAGTCAACTTCGTGACCTTTGCATCTCAGCCAGCGCAAGACGATGCGCAAAATCGACTGCTCGGTCAAGGTGTTAGAAACGCCGTTGCCGAGGTCGTCGCGCTTAAGACAAGTGATTAAGTCATCCGCAAGCAGTAATTCCACTTCCGAGTTATCGTTGTCAAGTTCTAGAAAATGTTCAAATACGTATGAGCAGCAGTCGTTGAGGAAATCATCAAGGGCAAGGTCGCGCGCTAGGGTCGTTAGATAACAACAGTTCTGCGCACTTAGGCTAGAAATAAGGTAGCTTTGGCATCGAGCGATGAGGGGTAAAATTTGGTAGTACACTGCAATTTCGATGAGATTCACAGCACCGTTGAAGTCCAAAGTGATTTCGCCGGTGTACATGAAATCGATGATTTGGCGAACGTACATGCTTTCGATGTCGTGCAGAACCACTCTATGCTCGACAGACTCTTTCATTTTGGACGTGAACATGGCTTTGAAGTAGTCGCTGCATGCGGCCAGCACCACTTTGTGCACGTCGCACTGCATCTCGTTAGCCACCAATGTGACGTCACAGCAACAGTGATGTAATCGAAGATCGTTGAGGGCGCCGAGACGCTGCCCTAACGAGTCCTCTGCCTCTTCGGGACCCCGAGGTTCCTGGACGTTATCGTCGGCGGCGTAAGCTTTCAGCACCTCTTCGACAGGATAATCACAGATGGCGGTTTGGTCTTCGGCACCCTTGCACCCGCCCGCGTCGGCTTTCGGATTAGCACTCATTAGCACAATTTTGTGCGCCTTCACAACATGCAGCTGACCAGGTACCTTCACATCGCAGAGAATTCCCACTTTTTGAAACTTGCTCATCTCGTTGAAGAGGTACGAGGCATGGCTGCACTTGTGCTGGCCTTGGATTGATTCAAACAGCACCATGATTTAGCAATAGCAGACTATTTTGTTT
>QXVZ01004811.1:0-16897 GCA_008931825.1 Phallusia fumigata
GAAACATGATTTATTGGAAGATGCTGGGATTATACAACGGCAACCAGAACACCACTCTCCTTTCCAACAAGGTTAAATATTGTTTTGTCATACTTATAGGTAGTTTATTTTTACAGCTTCTTTCTGTATCAAACTGTTCATTGTTAGCTTATGCCCGAAACACATATATTTGAAAGGCAAACTTTTCAGACATGAACATGTTGGTGCTAGTATATAGTATTTATTGAAATAAATATGGCTGACACCAATTGTTATCTTTCTTAGAAGTTGCTACCTCCCCCTACCGGGACCCTACTCCTCATGAAGCTACCCCACAGCCCCATGCCCCACCAGACGACCAAATATCACCCAGAGACGTAACCCCACAATTTTCACAAGCTGCCTCTCCAAGACCAGTTGAAGAGGTATAAATGACTCGGTGAAATTACTTTGTGGTTTGTCTGATGTATGCTTATATGGAGTGATGAACAAAACCAACCTACTTGAAACCGAAGTTTGGAAAATCCTGTCGCATAGGATCCTGGTAGATTTGTTTTTCATTTAGGATTATTCAAATTTTCTTATGTCATTGTTCTGTTCTTAATAGGGCTTTAACATATAAACTGTTCGAGCAAAAATGCAGAGAAAATTGAAGTTCCATCAAACTGGGCTTCAAGAACACCACTATATGTAACTTGGCACCTTACTTGGTTAAGTCTTAACATTTATTACCTTTATTTTGCATTTCACAGAGAGATATTACACCTATTCCTATTGAAACTCAAGTAAATTATGATGAGAAGGTAATTCCTGCGTTGTCGAAAGATACAAGACAAGATCAGTTTATTGAAGAAGTAAGTAGGGGAAAATTGAGAGCAAAAGTTGCTTTGCTTCTATGTTGAAATGTCTGTGCTGGGCTGTTTAATAAATTGTAGCAAGTATACCCAAACATAAGCACAACTGATTAACGATTACCCCTGTATTTATGTATATAACCTCTTCTTAAACAACATAATGGTGTTTATGTTCAAGTGGCAGGCAGTTGGTTCTTAACAATGGAAACCAGATCAAGTTCCAAACAGCTGATCTGGCCTTTAGGGAATTCATGTCTGACAGCTGTGTGACCTTTTCCTACTCATCCAAAACCTTACATCCCTCTATACTTAAATCCTGTTTAGCCTTTAATTGACTGGCCACTATATCCAGTACCTAATGTGTTGTATTTTCCCCATGGTAAATTCATTTAGGCTGTG
The DNA here is from genome assembly GCA_008931825.1 of Phallusia fumigata. Taxonomy (NCBI): domain Eukaryota; kingdom Metazoa; phylum Chordata; class Ascidiacea; order Phlebobranchia; family Ascidiidae; genus Phallusia; species Phallusia fumigata. The sequence continues at coordinate 1,233 of QXVZ01004811.1, forward strand.
CCCGCGTTTTTTTTTGGAGTTTGTGTCCTATGTTTTATCCATAGAAACACAGACATGGACTTGAAGACTGGCTTAATTCATAACTGCCAGAGAACTTGTACATAGTGGATATATTTTATTGCAAACGTTTCAACAACCGCTGTTGTCATCATCAGTGTATAATGTTGAGAAGTGTATGTGCACATACAATGCTTCAAGGAAAAAAACCTTTCACAATGATTAATCTACATTGGCAGTGTTTTCCTCAATTTAAAACTCCCAAATTCTGTTGTAGTTTGCATCCCCTCCACCTGGGGCTTCCCCTGACAGACCAGCAGGTGTACCCAGTGAACCGGAACCGATGTCAGAACGAAACATCAGAGAAGCTTCTTCGGTTATCGACATTTTTGGTCTCCCTCTGGTAACAAAAATTTACTTGGCGCCCTTACCTTAACGTACACTAAAAGTTATGTGTTCTGTATGTGCATTTCTTCAATAGTTGTGTTCCAAAAAAAATGTCAATCTGTTGCATATGTCCATTAGTCCGAAAATCGTCCTGAACCATGGGTGCTTATCACCAGTGATTCCAGTTTCGGATAAACTATAATAGAGCTGAAGCTTACAGCACACTCAAATCAGTCTGTTTAATTCCTATTGCAAATAATAAGATTTGATTTTGTCTAACAAATGGCATCATCTTCTAAACAAGAAATAACACCAAATCCTCCTGTTTTTTTTTAATTTATCTCTATTCAAAACAAATTAAGGTCAAGCATTTTGTCTGCAATGTTGACTGTTAGGTGTCCGGAGCTTATTCCAAGACATGGTCATTCCGAGAAGACGCTCTCCTTGCAGTTTACAAACTACTCGCAAACGCTCCCAACACAACTCCCAAAGAGGAACTAAGGAATAACCTTAAAGCAGCAATATTCCTGATCAGGAAAGCTATTAAAGGTAACATTGCTTGTAGATACGTTCGGTTAGTTCAAGATCAGGCATCAACCAATATTGCTCAGTGTTCAGTGAAGCACTCACAGGATATTGTGATATCGGTTGTAACCAAATATTGTTTGTTGCACTGTTTCTTTTAATGACATCGAAATTATTCCCATTTAGATCTTTCATTAAGGTGCATTTTTCCTGCATACAAGCACATACAGATTTCTGCAATAAAACTAAGGCTTGATTAAAAGAATCAATTTACTATCTATACCAGTTGTGGTTAAGCACAGGATCTCTTCTGCTACTTGACCATGCAATGAATCAGAATTGCAGAATTGAGTAGTTGTGTCTGGCTTTGCTTATCTGCAAAGCATGTAAATTCAGCCAAATTAGTTGTTGCCTACTACATAACCTTCTGCGTTTGTAACATTGCATGTTTAACAAAGTCTTTTTATAACTTAGATTCGGTAAATGCCTCTTTTAAGCTTGTCGTGTTGTGCTTGTGATAGGCATGCATGTATCCTTCTGCAGGCTTCATGGCAGATCAAGGAAATGATTATACACTAGCATATAATTTGTAGTTTTCGGCTGTAGTTTGATTTGTAAAAAGCTGTAATACTTGATTATTGTCTGACATTTACTTTTAGATAAAGTCCATGCTGTTTTTCATGCTGCTTTGAAGCTGCTCGAATTAATTCTCGTCGATTTTATTCCAAAACACAAACTTGGAAAATCCGAGACAACTCATGCAGTCAACAGAACCCTTCCAAATCTAATTCAAAAAACTGGAGAATCTGTAAGTAAAAGTAATTTTTGTCATTGCTCGACCAATGGCGGTAATGCCTAGGATAAAGAAACTGCGCTGGGTCAAGGTTTTGACTAAAAGTTGCTTAAACTTTTTGTTTAGAAATTAATGCGACTCTGAAAGATGTTAAATGGGTTTGGTTTTAGCTTTATTAGGTAAAAATTTGTAAATTTGTTGCCTAAATTTAGGATTTAAGAAAAAGGGTTGTTGTGTGGGTTTATCACTAATTTCCATTCAAAGTCCCTTTTGAAGCAAGTTTGACAAAACTGTTTGACTTTCACTGTAAATTGTATTCAATTTGTTTGTTTTCAGTCTAGAGATCGTTTTGCAAATTAAACATGTCATTCTGTACTTTTCTATTTGATGATTGTAACACATTTGAGGTTAGTGAATTAGTTGCTTCAAATTCCTGGTGATTTTTTTCAAGGCTGCAAGGTCAAGAGAGGCTGCAATGGAGTTTATTATTCGCATGAGTGAGTTTGCTATGGTTCACCAACTTCAACTGGTTCCACAACATACCACTCCTCCATTTAAACGAGACATGGCTAACAGACTTGCCTTAAGCCGAGTGGAATTGGTTGAACATCAACTGGAAAAGCATGGTAAACTAATCTTCATGTTCATTTCTAATGCTGTGCAACTTACATTGTTCTGTATAACTTGCAAACTTTGTTTTAATGATCTTTGGTACAACAATCTCATCCAAATAAAAGATATAAGTGGCGTGTTGTTTAAAATCTTGTTGCTTGGTCATCGTCAGTGTTAATATAATGCGATTTCAAACCAGCAAAGCCATGCAATAAGAGGTAACTATGAACCAAGGCACTGTAATTCCCATTTTGGCATGTGTACAAATTAGGCTTGTTATACACTTACCTCTGTAACTGAGCTGCAGAGCCCCATCTTTATTTTCTGAGTTTCCTTGCCATGTACAAATTGGTTTAATTTTGAAATCATTGCCTACAGCTTTTGATGTCATGTGACATGATAAAATAATCCACTGCTACTAGGAAAAAATATTGTTGTTTTGTTTCATACCATCACCCACTTTCAGGTCTAGAGCCTCCTGCGATGTCTTTGGACGCTGTAATGAAGTTTGCGACCCCCGCACTTGAACATGCTAACGGGGCAGTGAGAGATGGTGCAACTCGAATAATATTTTTGTTGTACAAACAAGTCAGGTTGCCTGTGAAAAACTATCTACCTAAAGATGACAACAAAACAAGGAAAAACCCATTGTACAGGTTTGGAAGTTGTTTTGCAATAAGATGGATTTAAAATGCCTTAATGCAGTGGTTTCCAACGTTATCCATAGTGCAACTCAATTTTGGGAGAAACGCAATGAGATATTGTGGAAAAATCACAATGAAAAAAGAATTTAGTCATGAGAACTTTGAGCGACTTTGCTTAAATATGTCATTGGACTTCAAAAAGACGATAACACAAGCTTTGGCCTTTGCAACTAACCTATCCATTTAAAAACATTTTGAAATGCTTCATGGCCCTCCAGTCCTTGGGAAGTGCCCTTAAATCTAGTGTTACATATTCGATAACATACTATGAGCTTAGTGTAATAACCATTGTACTTATGGAGCGATGAAGATAAAGTTAATCTTTTACAAAGGTTTGCAACCGAGCACCTTTTGGACACAAAACAAAAATACTGTCTTCTAATGCTTCAAACTCCTTGTATTTAGTTCTATTTGAAATGTGCAAAAAATTGTAGTGTAACCTTAACACATTCGTTTAGATTACCTTTGATTTTATTTTAGAAACCTGTTTGATGGTTTTGATCGGTTGGATGGAAAACCAACTCAGGCTGAGATCCGAGCTCAGATGCAAGCGAGAGCAGCAGAGGATGAACGGAGGAAAAAGAAGGAGGTAGATCAAAATTATTTGTAATACAACAATGTAAAGGCATTGGAAATTTGAAGTACAGTGTTTCTAAACCTTTTGGCCACTACCACCTAATTCCAGAAAGAGTAGCTTTAGTCAGTGTATTTTATTTTCTGAGTTAAATAATATAGATGCAATGAAGAACGCAGTAAAATTTAATGCATATGAGGTGTTTGTGTGCCACCTGGAATACTGCTGTGTACCAGGGGTTGAGAACACTGGTGTTAGGGCACAAGATGCAGAGTCCAGGCATAGCTTTAACTAAAACAAAATTACCAATGCCACAGTGTAAAGCATAATCATTTTGTTAAAAAATGAATAAGGCATGTTTGTCATTTTGTCACACTTGATAAAAAGTTTTTTGGCAGATGATAAAACTGCCTGATCAGACTTTGTCGTTTTTGTCCTAATCATAACAAAGTTGCTCTGTGTGTCAAGGTTGAGGAATTACAAGCTCAAGTTAATCAACTGAGGGAACTAAACAAACAGGTGAAATACAATAATCTTCAACATTTTTTAAGAGAATAAAGATGGTGACTGATCTATGCAAAGGCAAAGAGTCATTACAGTGATTGTTGAACTGCAGACAGTACAGGTGGAAACAGTGTGCACTGTCTGCAGCGACTAAACTATTGTTACAAAATATTTTTGTGACATAACCTAACCATCAATGTGATAGACAGATTAAAACTACTTTTAAAGTACTACAATATATTGTATCTAAAGTAGGGAGTCGAACCGGAACTGAACCCGAACCCGCGAACCGGTTTGAGCGGTTTATTTCGGTAAACCCGAACCGAACCCGAACCGCAAATTTGATTTTCTTAAAAACCCGAACCGGAGCTGAACCCTATATTTCGTTTGGTGTTGAACCTGAATCGGAACCGAACCAGTAAAAATGCAGCCTTTAATTTTATGCGGAATCACCACCACAAAAGTTGTCGATATATAGAACAAAAGCCTGGCATTTGGTTTGTGACATAATAGTAATGAACTGTGCTACTTATTTTGATTGGGAATAAATTTCTCAGAATGAAATATTGATGTTATTTTGTAGGTCACTGTCAGGCTTTAAAACAAATAAAAAAATAAGGGTTGGATTTTTCCTCAAATTGTCTTCTTGTTTTGTAGCATATTTTTTACATGGTGAATTTAGGCCCACGAGTTACAACAAATTAGAAAACATGGTAAAACTCCACCACCCAAACAGACAAAGTTTATTGGTTTCGATTTAGACTTGTTAATGCTTGAACCGCGTCTTCAAAAAAAATCGAACCGAACCTGAACCCATATGACAAGCGGTTCGACTCCCTGATTAAAACGTTTGTTGTGAGGTCAGACCAAGAGTTACCAACTATTTGTTTTTAACAACTAATTGCAAAAAATGAGCACAAAAATCAAAACTTCAAGGATTAAATGCAGCCAGCACACTAATGCTTGAACCAAATGTGCTGAATTCATTTTCATCAAAACCAGCGGGGCCTGTGGATGCTTGTTCGAATTTACTTAACACATTTAACAAAACAATATTGAATTTTGACAATTTCTTACACTGGTGTAAACATATGCTTGTATTTATCAGGGAGTTCCACACGATGGCAGGCAAGGGAAGAAAGCCGCTCAACGAAATCCTCCACCACCCCAACCAGGTATTGATCATGTGTACAAGGTTTACAGGCAACACAATCTCTGTTTGTTTGGTAACAATTGTTTTGTTTTCAGTACAAGTTGATCCAAATCAAAGTGTTCCAAATGACGATTCCTTTTTGGACAAGTAAGTTTGCAAATTATTTGATTATTTATTATTTTGTTCTATGGTGAACTGGTGTGAGTTAATACTTCTAAGTCTAACACGCCTTGTACAATATTCAGGTCAGTTATTTTTTGTGGTCTTATGTTAAAAATCTCCATTTAAAATCCTGATCATGATTTAGTATGACATCTGTAAGTGAGTATTGATAAACATGCATGTGCCAGTGTTTTAGATTCAGATACAAGCCAGTATGCAATATTCATGGAGAATAATAAAAGCTGTGAATTGTGTATCTCAGTGATTTTAGGTTTGTGGATGTTCCACCATAAATTAATTGGTTTATATTTCAGCATGTGCATCTTCTGTGGTGAGAGAGACGAGGGTTTCACAGAGGAAGGTTTGGATTTGCATTACTGGAAGCAATGTCCGATGCTGAAGCGATGTGAACACTGCAAACAGGTAAACTACTATCCCTGAAACACTTAGGCAGGCTTTTTATTCACATTAGCTTTGACAACCTTCAAATGTTCACTCATGCCCTAATTGACAGGTTGTAGAGATCTCAGGATATAACGAGCATCTTATTACCGAGTGTGATCGAAAGAACGACTTTGGCAAGTGTCCGAGATGCACAGAGTCAATTCCCAATCAGGATCTCCAGAAACATGTAGCAGAAAAGAAGTGCACCGGTAATAAGTAACATAATACCATTGTTATCCTGATAGTTTATGTCCTATCGAGCTGTTCTCAACCTTTTTATTCCATGGCCCCGATATTCTATGTTAAATTCCCTCCACTGAAAATTCAATTCGTAAATAGCATGTTTATGTCAGTTTATTAAGATGAAAAACTTAGCTCTTGCGATTAAAATACTTTTAGACATTAATGTTTATGACAAAATTTCACCCCCGCAAACCCACTTCCCTATCTGATAAAGATATTCTAGGCAACTGAGTACTAGAATTAAGTATGGTTGTTGTGAATGTTTGTTACCTCACAAAAACTGCCTGAATAAAACAATTACCAAAAGGTTAAAGCAAATCTTAATTATACTTACTTGACATTTTTGGTGCAAAACAATAATATATTAAAAAACAATATTTGGTGCATGCTTAAAAAAATAAGGTCACTGGTGCAACAGATGTCATACTCGCTAGACTTGGCACCAATTTAATTGTTTGTGCCTTTGGTTCTATGCTCATTCAGCATAAATATATGCATTGGGATATATCACATCCTTAATTTTACAACACACGTTTTTCTAAATATTTTGATTGTTTCCATAGCAACTACTGAAGGTCCGCAGGAGCACTGTCCATTGTGTCATCATAATATCACGCCCGGCGAGGAATCTTGGAAAGCCCACTTGATGGGGTCAAAGAGAGACGCATGTGGTGAAAACTCACGGAGACTTCCTTCAATAAACAGATGTGAGTGGTTGTCATAAGGAAGCAGTATATTGCAAGAGGGTATAGCTTAAGGGACCACAAGATCTCTAAAATGCTTGAAAAAAAAGCTCAAAGTTGTACATTAATGTAGGTTACCCTTAAAAATCTCAAAGTTGTACATTACGGTAGGTTATCTCTTAAAATATTTGACCTCTACCAAAGTTTTGTGCTGACTATGCATATAAAGGCCTGATGTGCTGGGATTGTTAACTTGTGGTGACAATTTAAAGGCTACGGCTTATGTGGTGAAAATATGTAGCTGACCTGCTTGGATTGTTAGAAATTGTGCTAGATTTTTCATGAGCTGAGTTTCATGAGTTATGACTTTACTTCTTTGAATAAGATAACTTAGTATGTAATATCTACCCCACTGATGTCCTTTACAGTATTATCTGATAAAATTGAAGGTCATGTTGTGTGCATTTATATTGTTGGAGTGGCTGGGTTGTGCAGTTAAAGTTCTGTTGGTTTTCAGTTAATAAATTCCTGCCTGTTTTTAGTGAGGGCAAAAGCTGAAGCGGAAAAGTCAGCAGCAGCAAAAAACAAGAAGAAATCTCCTCGTAAATAGTTTGCTTGCCTTAAAGTTTCTTGCATAATTTGCACAGCATTAGTGGCTTACACTGTGCTTTGATATATTTTTATGCAGTGATTCAGTTGCTTGTATTTTTGTTCCGTGTGTCGACTGTTTCTTTACATGTATGCGTATAGTGGTAGTAAGATGAGGTATAATAGTGGTGAGTGTATGTGAAAAATTTGATATTAAATACTTGGACCATATCTTCTGGGGTCTGTAACCTGCAGCCTGTCAGGCAAAATCATCCAGCCCCAAGCCCCTGTTACAAATTGCCCACATGTGAGAAACTATCTAATGAAAAATTGTACTTTTCTGGGTGGAAACAAAGCTATATGATTAATGGTGATTTGTGTGCATGCATGGACAAATGTTTTAGTTGTCTATAAATGTGCAATTTTTAATAACATCATAAAAGTGAGGAAACATAACTGTAAGTGGAAAATTTATGTGGCTGACTGAGACCTTGTTGGTCTTGGTTTTTGCCTGTGGCTTGAAAAGTTGCTGACCCCTGGTCTAAGGAATGAGCTTGAGATGTAGCACAAAATCCTGTCAAAAAATTCCAGCATGTGAACAACTAGATTTAAACTCGTGTATTCAACAACCCATGTCTAAATTTGTTGGTTTTTGTTTCCTCCTCATTGTTTTTTATCTTCCTGTTTGTAAATTGTCTAACGTAGTTTCATTTTCTACTTGCATTTGTTTTTTGAAATAAACATTGGCTTCGGTTTGACAAGTCTGTCTAAACAAGGAAAAATGAACTCTCATATCCCAATAAGACAAAACATTATTGACAAATATTATAAGACAAATAGTTCTGTTAATGGGCAAGATTAGGAGGGGCCGTTGATAATGACATATTATCATGAACGTCAATGGTTGTGTAAATCCGCATCAAGACATTTTGCATGAGTGAAAAACACCTAGTAAAATTGATTGATTTCCTGTACTGAACAAAGGAATTGACCGTATTTTTCCTTCCTGTCTCCCGTATTTCTAGTCTTACAGAAAAGGTTGTTTCGGCAGATTGAAGTGTTAATTTTTTTAATCAAAATAAACGACAGTGCATTAAAACCTGCATAGAGTTGAAATGTTTTTGCATGGCATGAAGAAAACACAAATAAAGACATCAATCAATAAAGGCTAGAAAGAAAAAACGGTGGTAGTGGTACTACTATACGGAGTTTACCCAGTAAACAACGTGAGTAGAATTAACGTCGCTTATTAATACTTACTGGACCTCATTAAGTTAGTTGAAACATGTTAGTAAGTTCTATACCTTACTTATACATTCTAATTGGTCAGGGACCAAACTTAACTTAAACTTTTGTTTTATCTCTACAATTTAGGGTGACTGCAACAAAATCTAACAATAAAGTTGAAAAAAATATACTTAAACGACCCAAATGTGAAGCCTAAAATCTTTTTGACATAGTTCTATAGCGTGAACTCTGAAACAAAAACTTAGTTTAGCAAAATTAGTTTTTTTGATGTTTTTTTCAGACCTGCAAACGGTTTTTTCCAAGTAGGGTATTAGCGCATAAACTTTTGCATGATAAGTTGAAACTGTTTCACATAACAACGCAAAAAAAGAGCCACAAAAACATATATGTCTGTATCTACTGTGAAGATAGCTTTCTTTTTCTGCTCCTGCTTAGTTTGGGTTGGTTAAGTACAAACTCGATGCATTGTCCAACACATACAACACAATCATGTAGTCTGGGAAAAACACGGATTGGCAACAACTGTAACAGTGAGTTTTTATGACCATCAAAATACATTTTTTGTCCAGCAACATTCAAATTTGAATCAAACAAATCTTTGGTAAACTCAACCATCTTCTTGAAATGCTTTTCATCTTTTTGTTTCCGATCTTGTATACCCACTTTCATAGCATTGCTTAATTCCTCCAAGGCAACTTGGCACATTTTCTTTGCCATGTAACACTTGCCCCTTCCAAGTTTTGCCTCAAACATTATTGAAAGATTGTCGTTAGCATGTAAATATAGAATGCTTGAAGCCTTATCAAAACTGATCAATGCTTGATCAAGGTTACCATTTTCAAGGTAGCAAAACCCAAGTTCAACTTGTGTTTCTGCTATTTTCTCTTCACCAAGTTCACTTTTACTGAGAATTTCCAGACATTTCTTAAAATGCTGTATGGCATCATTGTACTTCATCAAATTGAAAAGACATTTACCAACCCAGAAGTGATATTTATATTCATGGTTTTGTGACAAAACTGTTTGATAGTTTGAACCTGGAATATCATACCCTTGTTTGAAGTCTTCATGCTGAAATGCATCCAAGGCTTTTTTATATTCTTGCATGTCAAAATAGCAGTAACCAATGTCATACAACAAATTTACTTTTTGCTCGAGTTCAGTCTCTTCTTTTAAACTGTCCTCAAAAAGTTTCAAAACCTCTGATATTTGTTCATCTGCTTCTGTGTCTTTGTGTTGTAAATGCAAGTAGTGTGCAAAGTCTTCCCTCTTTTCCACAAGGTTATTTGGTTGTGTTTCCTTTTCTAACAAAGATATTTCATCATAGAAATGTTTAGAAGCATCTTCATGTTTGTCTAATCGCTGGTAGCAATTAGCCAGCATGTTGTGGTCATCCGCTGATATTGCCTTTTTATTCATTGCATTTTTCTTGATTTTTACCTGTTTAATAATTTTTTCATAATTTTCATTGGATTGTTTACTTTGGTGTAGCTTTTTTTGGCATTCTGCTATTTCAAATAGAATGTAAATTTGTTCCTCTACATCTTTTTCTTTGTCAAACATTTTGTTTCTAATATCCAACTCATCAACAAGACATTCTTTAAATTTCTCATCCATATTTAAATCTTTTGCGTTCAATGAAATCTCAGATAGCAAATCAGCTACCATCTCTTCAGAGCAAGTCGTTTCCTCTTTTAAAATCTTTAGTGCTTCTTCTGTTTTCTGTAATGCCTCAGCTGGTTTACAGCAATTTGCAGCTTCACGCAGATCTTCGGGCTGATCATCTATATCTGAAAACTTTAGTACGACCTCAAAGCAATCATGTGCCACTTCAGGCAACTCAAGTTTGCAAAGACATTCAGCCTTAGCTAATATGTAGTTTTGTTCCCATACATCTGTTTCCATACCTTGTGAAGCTTGTTCAGCCTTTTCAAATTGTAGCAGAGCTTGTCTGTAGCATTCCTTACTATAGAGGACTTTACCATTATAATAATGCCAAAAGCATTCTGTATGTGGTAAATGTTGTTTGTCTTTGTTTTCTAAACAAAACTTATCCAGATCATTGAATTGTCTTCCATCCAAGTAGATTTGTGCCACACATAAGAAATGCAGTTTTGTAAGTGACCATCCTGTGTCGTCAATATTTTCAAAAGTCTTGCTTTTGGTAATTTTTTTTATTTTATTCAAATAAAATAAAGCTTCTTCATCTCCACTCAATGCCAGACAAATATAACTCCTTTGTAACAACTCCTCAGACTCCTTGTCAAGTTGTACTTTATTTTCACCACCATCTATTTGAGATTCAGTAGACCTGTTTAGTTTGTCCAAAGCAATATCCTGCAGTTTTATAGCAGTTTGCATCATCTTAACGGCATCTTCCAGTCCCAGCATATCTGAAATGATTGAACCCCATTTTTTCTTGTTACCTTTTTCCAGCATAACAACATTAGGATGCAAATCAACTTGGGCATTTTCAGACATATAAGCTTTCAATCTAACTTTACAAGCCAAAGCAAGCATATATTTGATGTCATGCCTTGTAAGTTGTTCATCCACTTCTTCCGGCAACTTGTCGATTGCATCAAATGTTGAATCAGCTACAATGTCGTAAGCTCGGATTAATGCAGTAGCAAATAAACTTGTACTTCTATAGACCATTTTCTTCAGGTTTATTTTTTCATGACCTCTAAGTGCAACATAATTCTGCCAAAAATTGTAATTTGTAGCATCTTCCTTTGTTTGATGATAGAAATCCTCTTTAGCATTGGGGGATTCCAATGCTAGTTGTACACCTTCTTGAAACATGTCATAAACTTCCTGATTTCCAAACACAAAGCACGTTTTTGTAAGAATATCAGCAAGGTGATATCCATTTTTAAGATTTTCATTATTATCTAGATATTTTAACATTTCCACCACTGGTTTGATAAGTTCTGTCCTCCAAGGCTTGTGTTTGGTTTTGTTTCTCCCTAATGGCGTTTTGCAAGCATGTGGAATCATTCCATCAAATGAAATACCTCTTGTGGTATTACCATCATAAAACCAGTCATTGTCATTTGAGTCTGGGTCATTGATGAAAGGAAGAGAAACTGTTGGAATGATTGTTTCTCCCATGTTTACAACAATCAACTGAAAGATAACAGTCACCCATCTGAAGTACTCAAGTATCTTTTCATAGTTATCCTGCTTCTCAACTCCATCTTCCAAAATAATGATGTTTTCAAAATCAGAATAAGGAGTAATTTCTCTCCTAGCAAGAGATCCCATTCCAACCAAAGCAAACGTTGTTTGATTTGGAACAACACCCATAACACTGATCGACAGCTCCATAATTTTTTTCATTATTGCAGAATATTCAGTAAACACATATGTTTGGATTTTCCGAACTAATGTAATTTTTTTCATTTCAAATAGTTTTTTAATTCTTGTCGTACCACATGTGGATGATTCTTTAACTTCTTTTAACTGCGTTCTGACAGTATTTCTCATTTCAACAACTTTATGAAATATCTGTTTTGCTCCATCAACCAAATCAGCGTTCTTGTTCTGAGCTATGGCAAGTTCAAGGACATGAGAACAAAGTTTTCGAAGGTCGGCTTTAATTTCATGAACATTATCAGGTTTTCTCACAATGGCTGCATTAAACAACACTGCACTTCTGATAAGAGCAATTTTTGTGTCATATTTATCGTTACATTCATTAGCTTGTTGCCAATAAGCATTTGCAAGTTTGTGTAAAGTTTTCGCACTTTTTTGAGGATTTCTTTCTCTTCCAAGACAGTTGCATTCTTTCCTCAGTTTTTCACTTAGGTTTTCAATATTGTATTCATCTAAATCATCAGACATTTTTTATTAGGAAACTTGTCCTGGATAAATATCAATAGTATCTCACTGTTTAATTTTGTTAAAGTCAGAGGCCCTTTTAGCTTGCACCCCTAACAAATTTCGCTTCAGTCTTGGCTGCCAACTATGATTCACCTGAGATTGTGCAATATCTAAATGAGTAAAAGTGAATTGAACAAAGATTTTGTGTCTAATAACTAAAATGAACCACGTAATAATTTTACATCAGTTTGTTGGTTGTATAGCACACTACTATACATGCAACCCTATCAAATAATAAAGTATTGGCTAAAGAACAATTGAAGTCTATCATTGCAGTGAGGTGTTTCGAGTAATTATAGCCCACTATTTCCAGTACCTAACTACATGTCATGCCTGTGCAGCTACGTAACAGTCAACCCACACAGCTTTGATCATACAAGGAGCAGTATAATTAATGACAATTGCTTGTTTGCTCAAGTTCTGCTAATCATTAACTGCTCACCTATAGCGATCCTTTTGTTACAATGCCCAAAAAATTGTTTTGTATTTAGTAAGCGGCCAACCATGTTAAAGCCTATGTACCTATAAATGTTTATGATTTATTGACATATCCATCCAACAAATACAAATGTTTTACAGGAGTTGCGTATATTGTGAGTTCCAAAACTATGTCTGCATGAAAACAACTGTGAGGCTGAATGTCGTCATCAAATTGAACACACAATCAAGTGAAAGATAAATATTCCTGTGTTAGTCATCAATCCAGAACATTAGCTGGTGAGAATGCATTTATTCCTTGTAATGTTGACACAGAAGTTGAGTTGTTCAAAATACAACATACCCAGATTTGTCAATCATTTAACCACCTTTTATTAAGTCAGACTCTCTTGTATTTCAACAAGTATTTACACGTTGTTGAGGTGAGACTACGCACACTTGTGTGTTTTGGTGACAGTAAAAACTTTATCTAATGGTTGTTTGTTGATCCATAAACACTTTTCATGATGGGATTAAAAGTTTGGTTTGAAATCTTTGATCCAAAAAAACTTTCTGAGACAGTGTTTGATTAAGTTTGTCAAAATTTCATGNCGAAGATTTCTGTTAAACACCGAGTTTGTCCAGAATAAATTGGAGACGAACAATATTTTGTGTTTATTTGGTCAACACATGGAAATTCCGTTTCACTGACGGCCTGTCGAGTCGTCTGTGTGTGCTTTATAACATCTTTTTCAAATCGTGATTCATTGCGTGGTCACCGAACTTTTAGAGAAACACGTGACCGCTTCGTTCAGTTTCCGTCTTCTGCTTTCCAAGCTTTCTTCTTCCCCGCCGATGTGAATTGTCTGCTGGGTCGATTGGAGCTAAAGTCGCTGCGGTCCCTGTAGTTTTTTCCTGTTGTCGATCTGGCAAAAAACGCGTCGAATGACTCTCTTGGTTGTCGCACTTTGAATGGCTGCGAACCATTCTGTTTTCGTCATCTTTCTTTGTGCTGGAGTTCCGTTACCACAGGCCAACGTCACTTTTTACACGCTGCCATTTCTGCTTCCTCGGCGTTGTGTTAAAGCTTATATCCGCAGCCAAAGTTACGCATTTCTTTGCGATTAGGTTCAAATCCCGTGAAAACAACAAAGATTAGTCGCCTCTGGGTGAGTTGTCCAACGCGTTTGTCACAAACACTATAATGTCGTTTATTTTCAGTCGAATGTGTTGTTTCTGGATGGGAAGCAAGGGGCGTTTGTGAACTCGGCTGCAACGCAACTTCTGCCTCGACTCGGATGGGAAGCGTTGGATAAGAGTTGGCTGCGGAGGAGCGCAGATATGTACGTAAATGTCTACGTAATTTCTAACTTACTAATTTACCAGTAATACAAAGTGAGCAGAAGTCGTTTTTACTGTGCTGTCTGGTAAAATTTATGGATAGTTTAAATATCATAGTTTGATTTCATTTTAACTAAACTTTGTGTTTGTTACAAAATATGAGGACAGCAACCGGTCACAAGGTACAGAGGAAGCACATAGCTCAAACATTGCTGGACCATCGACAAGACCAGCAGGAGCAGAACATCTGACACCACAGACAAATTGCACAGTATCGAGGAAGCTCTTTATCTGGTAATTTTGTTGATATTTTCAAACAACACTTCATGTTTTGTTTACTGCACAGATGTGACATTTTTGTTTTTGTTTCTAAACTTTTTTTCAAACTTTTTATAAGTGACTTTGATCTGCAAGAAGTCAAGGATGTTGTTTGCTTTCTTAACCTTAAGCACATTTAGTTCTTGTTTAAATATAACTCACAGGCAATTTTATTGCTCAAACTGTTGTTTGTATTTTTAGAAGTGAATAGAATTCATGCAATGCTGGATCACTTTCAAGCAGTTGAAGCTCATTGCAGTTCACAAATGCAGCAGATGTTAGGGATCTTGAAAAGAATTGTGGATTCCATTGCCTCGAGTAGATAGAATGGTTGTGTCTTTTTCGTCAGTTCTACCTTATTGCTTAACAGTAATACAAAGTTGAAGGCGCTGTGATTTTATTACACAACCAATACACAAAAGTAGCACAAAGAAATATTAAACTTAGGTTTTGCAAAGGTAGTCAGCAATTGTTGAAATAACAGAAGAATCAGTGGCAGCATCAGTTAAATGTGCAGTAGGAACCAATAGTTGTTCATCCCTCTGCAATGGAGTTTATGCATCTTCACATATATTGTGTAAAACGCAACAGGCCCCCAAACTAATAGTACCTTGTCAATTTTAATGTCTTAAGTTCGTTTCAAAATGCGCCATCGATGGCTATAGCGGTAGTTACAATTTTCCTGCTCATTACCAAGTAATTATTGGGATCATCCGAAACCATAGGGGAATTGCTGTTCCATCAATCACAGTTTGACACTTTACAAAAAATCAAGAGTTTACTACAACAAGGATTAGTAATAAAAATAAGAGTGCGGTTGTTTTTGTGCTTTACCTTGGGCAAACTGGCAGCGTTTTGTGGATTGTTGATTTTCTTAGCGTTGATGCATCGTGCTCACTTCCAGGGCATTCTACTGCAACATCCCTAAAACAAAAATACAAAAGTTAGGCTAGCAAAAATCCATGCAAATAAACAAAAGTCGATGCCAACGTTATTTACTACTTGGGAGCAACGGTCATATAGTTAAAGTTTGCTTACCGATACTGATCATCTGCTACAGCTTGACGAACCATAGACTTGTGGAAAT
>QXVZ01004813.1:0-14371 GCA_008931825.1 Phallusia fumigata
TCCCAGGAAGAAACATATTTGCAGCTATTCAACATATAGTTAATATCTTATCATGTAATGAAGCCACATTTGACTTGCCTGCTTTGATAAGGCCTATTTTTGGTATAGTTTATTATCTGGAGACTGAAAAATTCCTTTGGGTATGCTCGAGTTCTTGATGTAAAAGCAGCTTGTACCATTCATCCTGGGTTTGCTTACCTGTTATTTTTGGTGGCAGTAGTGTTTATTACTACAATATCAGCCTGATATTTTACTAATGTTTGTTGGTAATGTACAGATTTTCAATTTTGACCCACGCACGATCAACTGGCAAACTTACATGGATCGATATGCGATTGGAATGAAACAATATTTGTTGAAAGAAGATCTTGACAGCTACCCAGCACAGAGGCGGCGTATTAGAAGGTAAACAACGACCTGTTCACACACACCCAATATGTTTTGGCAAGTATTGAAGGTAGAAACAGTTTTATGCTGTTACTAAATATGACTGGGGTACACAAACCATTTTTGTCTCTCATTATCCTGAGTATTATCTTGGTTAGTTTTTTTTCGTTTTCTGAAACCTTGTTGACTACAAAAAGTCTGCAACATACAGTTGTCATGATAATGGATTGTACATTCCAGACTTCAACTTCTTGGCTATATTGGACAGGGAGTCCTCTTCCTCCTGGTATGGCGCCTCCTAGTGTCAAGGACCAAAATAGCGAGGAACCTCTGGCACTTGGTTATGTCGCTGGGATTTAAATTCTTTCAATATTTCCAGATTTCCAGCACTCTGCATAAAAGCAGTTTGTTGAAGCTACCTATGTGGAAATCATGAATAAAACCCATGGTGGCGCCCACACATTTTAAACAATTTTGTGCTGTCAAATAAAGTTTAATTGGCAAAAGTAAAGCCATCCAAAAGTTTAATTTTCAACACCAATGTTTTTTTCCATGTAGAATGTTTGAACAGATATTCATGTTAATAAGTCTTAGGTTTTTTTGCATGGTTGATTGCACAAAGTTTGCTGCAAAATTGTGGATTTGAGCTTGTAATGTTATTTGGTGCCTGGAATATGCAAATTTTTTATTTTACTCGTTAATTTCAGGGTTGGTCAAACCTGTATGATGCTAAGCTGTATGTGGTGAACATTTTCTAAACCTAAACAAGCATAGAAAAATATTTTAGAACAAACTACAGACAATTATTTGCAATTCAGCCACTAAATCTTCCATTTACTTGACTTTCAATATTTAAAGACTAAATCAGATTGATTGCAGGTTTCAAGATCTCATTTTGACACCATACATTAGTAATGCAAATACTGTGCCGCATATGGCTTTTAGGCTGAAGTTGGCCATCCCTGTATAGTTTAAATGAAGTCCTGTACTATATCATATAACTGTAAATGGTGCATTATAAACAAACACTGAATATATTGGAGCCTCTGTTTTTGTTGTAATGACGTATCAGTGTAATTGAAATTATATATTATTTATTTCGTAGTTCAATCCATTAATTATTGTATCAAACCTCAAATTTATTTGATAATTTTATGTACTAGTTCCGGTAGAGACCAATTTACTACTGTTACTATGTGCTTACGAAAACTTGTTTAACTGTATGACTTTACTTTGAACTATTATGTGTTATATCTTTCAACTTAACTACTGCAATGTCAGTGTCGATTGTGTAAAATTGCATTCTTGTCGATTTGCAATTAGTGTTATTTACAATGTTCATCTTAATCAGGTTGTTATGCTGTTTTCGCAAATATATTGTCAATTTTTGGGACATATGCAGAGATTTTGTGTTCAATTTGTTTTATTAGGTTTCATTTTGCTAACATTACAAAATAATAAAACACTTTACATAACTTTTCGATGTGGGGTCAGCGTAAAGTCATTAACATTTTTATCTCAAGACATAGGACGATTTGATCGGCTTTTCCCAGACTGCTGTCAATACTAAGAGGAAAATCACTTTTTTTAAACTGAGAAAAAAATGTTATGACATTTTAGGTATGAGGTTTTTCAAATTTTAACTGTAAGCGAAACAATACCTATCGGACCAAAGTCCTTTAAATGGTTGCTAAAAGAATGATTAGTTTGTTTAGCACCTTGTTATTCGCACAGACGGCGTAAATTTCTATGCTGCACAATTGTCAAAACTAAAAAACTTTAATAATATTTATTAATTACACTTTTTTGTTTGGTGTGGTACCTTAAATTGAGGCACTTTGATTTGGGCCGATTCGGTTTTTCGGTTTCGAGACAGACAGCAACAGGTGTATTCCAGTTTCCGGCGTGCTCGTACACTGAATTGCTGTTAGATGTTATATGGATGCTATAATATTAAAATACGTCACTAGTTTTAAGTAATAAACTTCCATTAGTTATATTTGTTCTTTTTTGTGTTAATTACTTATTTTTGCGAAGAGGTGTAATGTTTTACCGAACATCGCGTTATATTTATGTTCAACTATAAAAGACAACATTGAGATAAAAGCAAAAAATATAAAAACCTGCAGCAAAATAGGTAGATATAAAAATCATTGCAACAACATAAATACAGCATTTTTAGTTAACTCTTTGTTTGTTCTTTATTATATCTGTTTTAAAATTTTTAACCCTGCAAGTTTAAATATGGTGAGTAATGTAAACTTATCTGTATGTTTTTTGTGTGTATCAAAATGTTTAATTATTTATGTACAGATTTAGTATTTTTGTAATTGGTGCCAGGTAATGTGTAGCAATGTAAAATATAATCCAGACTAAAATTGTCAAATAAAATGGCTGCGGAACAAAGACACAATATGCAGCCAGTTGTACCTCCCAAACCACGGCCAAAAGTTGGTGAAAAACCAGCAGTTGCAGCCAAACCAAGTCATCTAAAGAAGGAACCATCATTTGACAAAGCAGTCACAGACATTCGAAAGACTCGAGATCTTGTAAAACAACCATCTCTGAACCACATGACCCCTAAGTTGTGGGTAAAAGCCCCATCAGTTCATGAGCCTGTCCACCACGATCCACCACAACGAAAAGTTCCACCGAGCCCGTTCGGTAGTAATGTGTGGCGGCCGGTTCACCAGATACACACAAAACCAGTAGTAGAAAAGAAACTGAGCAATGGAGCAAGTAAAAAAACTGAAGTTGTGCATTCAACTCTGGTCGAACGTGATGAACATGAAAATTTGTCTGAGAATGAGATCGAAACGGTAAAAGCGCAAAATAATAAGAAAGAAGAAGCGTCGAAACCATCCAATTTAAGATTGCGACCAACTCTTTCTGGTCCACGAACACCAATTCCATACAGGTAACACGAAAAACTCTGTTATAACTGACTGTGGTTTAATGTTCGAAAACTTTGATTCCTATTTGCGAAACTAAACAAATATTATTTTGTGTAAGCTAAATTTTATTCTCTTCAATGCAGGCCTTCATTTCGGCGAGATGCTAAAAGCCCGGGGATGGGAAGTCTCATAAAAATGTGGGATATCAAAAGTAAAGAGACTCCACATAGCACTGAACCACAGCAGACAATGAAACAGAGATTAGAAACTCAACAAGGTGAATCATGGAAGTCCGTTTCCATGCTCAAAAAGCAATCCATCGACGAAAGTAATTCCTCGCTCGATTCAAGCAGTGCTCGCAATGCTTTTAGAAACCGAACATCATCTATTCAATTTCAATCACCAAAGCCTTATGTAAATCGATCATCTGCAAAAAATTATAAACATCCTGAAAGCACAGACACAGTAATNTTCTCTGATCCAAAGTATTCTATCCTGAGCCCCAGATAAACTCACTTTTGTTCAACGCTCCTAACAGTTCTAATGTTTGAAAATAAAACATGTCGGTCAGCAGTTGGCAGAACGTCCGAACTTTCCATAGCCCAGTCCTCCATGAAGTGAGTGACGAGGATGTTCAAACTCCGGAGGTACGAAGCTTGGGAGGTGACAACCTCAAACTGCGCCTGGAGAGGAAACAGATTTATGTTTATTTAACTGAGCGTCAAGAGAATAAGTTTGATAATAATATTGTGTTGAAATATGGTTTACAGTGTACGAATTCAGATGCCTGAAAACTTGTTGACAAAAAGTTGAAAACTTTTAAACCAGCAGAAAGATATTAAAAAAAACTTTCACTCTAACAGATCTGGGAACAGTTGCAATTCACAGCAAGTGTTAATACAAATACAGAGCAACACATGTCATAAAAGTATACAATTTTGTTTTTAGTTCAATAGCACAATTTGGAAGTAAGGGCTTAGCCTGGCCAGTAATAAGAATCAAGCATCAATGTTTTGGTTGTTCAGCTTGGCCAAGCATGAAAAGAACGCTTGTTGCCCGACAAAAATATGTTTAACATTGCACAGTAAACAGCAGTGGTTTTGTTACGTGTGTCCAAACCAACAAACCCATTCAGACCTGTTTGAAAAGTCATACACCCGTGGAAGCTATCCTATTGTTATGTCACTATACCTTCGACATGGTTGGCCGAACACTGTGTATTGACATGACATGCATGGCCATGCACCGTGACATGTAAATCCAAACATAACATTTCTTAAGTAAAAATCATTTGAAATGCTTCTGTGCCAGCTTCCGAATTTACAAACAAACTTGCAGATTTGTAAAATTAGATGAGAAATTTGCAACAAAAACAGTAGAACATGAATAAATACATTTAGCTACATACAAATGTTATTCTGTGACAGCATTAATATAGTAGCCATAAAGAAGTCCTCCTACAAGTGGTCAAATTTTTGTGCGATTAAATTATTTGCTGTAAGAGGAAGAAATGTTCAAACCTGTTGAAATTTTATTTCTTCCGGAGCCATTCCATCTGCTGCGCCGCTTTTCACAACTTCAGAAATATTTCTCCATAACGTGGAAGTTCCGAGATCTTCCAAATTAAATTCGCTTTTCCATTCTTCACGTTTCACTGACTTTGCACGCTCCATGGTTTTTCGTTTTGATGATGCATGAGACAACGTTCGGTTTCGATAAATCTAAATGTTTACAAAATAATGAAAAATTATTGAAACAATGATGAGATATTAACAGTTGCAAACAATTAAAAACATGTAGATAATACAAGAAAAAAAATTAACTATGAATTTGTGTGATACTTGACTACAGTTAAACTATCATTTTTTTAATTTTACTAATGATTTTATTTAAAGTTGTTGGCTGTGTTAAAAAGCAAGAAATATGAAAAACACTTTCTGTAAATAGTTGCTGGTATAAGTATGGCATAAAATAACACTGTTTTGTTTCATGTTATAAAAAGCCACATGTCACCTGATATAGAGGTTCGGAAGCGAGGAATTTCGAGGTGCCGTCCAACATGAATGGAGATGGAGGGACGATATTAGATGCTGAAATACAGGCAGTTTAACTGTTTACAAACTGTTGTAGGTAATTTTTACCAAGCAGAAATGGTTTATTAATTGTAAGTTTTTATCTGTTTTATTGTTTATTTTGATAACATTGCTGTACCATTATTCGCGGAATGGTCACCCACAAAAATACTTGTTCAATCAATCCACAATGGAAAAACAGTTTGGCTGAAAACTGAATATTTTGTTGTTTTAAACAACTTAAAAAGTTCAGCAAAAGATAGCAAATGCTTTACAAATATGTGGAATGAAGGCACATGTCAAATAGGCTCTGTCTTTTATGGTATGGAAGAGTTTTTCGACCAACCTTCGATGTATTCATATTCATCCCTTAGTGGTATCGGTGGTGGGGCTTCCCCTCCGTCATTGCTCTCTGACGAATACAAATCCTTGATTATCTCAGATTTAGGGGGTCGAGGTGGTGCGGGGCTGATCGGGGGGTTTCCCTGGTGTTGTGGGGGTAACTGCACTTGTGGCAGGGACTGTTGCCTGGGGAAGGGTTTGGGGGGTGTTTCGCTCCCCCCAGTGGCTGTTGCATTGGCTCCGTGAAGAAAACTTGTGACCTTGGGCAGATCTATAAAAATTTTGATTTGTGATTAAGCGCTTACCGGTAAAACTTGTCAAAACAAAACAGTAATTCCAACATAAGTCGCAATATTTTATTTGTGTCAAACAGTAAATCAGACTAGTGGACAATATATATTGTTGTTCAAAATATAAAAGCTTGTTGCTCTGAAATTGGCAAAATAATCTACAAAAATAGTTGAATTTACATTCAGGCATCAGCCTGATTAAATAACTTTATTAATTACCAGTTTTGCACAAAATTGATTTTTTTCCACCTTGTTCTGGAGGAATTTCAAATTCAGCGGTGTCTTGGTAAATTCCCTCTGGTAACATTTGGGGGTTACTGGGTGACTTGCGGTATCGGGGGTGAACAGAGGGTGATGGGGTCGCTTCGTTGCTCCATCGACGATGCTCCGGGCTTGTGCTGGGAAGCACTTTCTGTGATGCAACAATGCATGTTGTTACCTTGCTAGATTTCAAATATCTCCAACCATTAAAACTCATTACAAAAAGGTTTTTCCTACTGCATATTTGTTTCAACCAAAAAGCTTTTCTTTCTATAAACTGGTTTTGAAGACATCAGATTTTTTTTGCAAAACTAATGAGATAAGTGTCTTACACTTGCAAAGTTGTGGGTTATAATTCTCTGTCTATTTTTTTCCTCAATGATAAAAGTAAGTATCAGCCATCAGTCGAGCCTGGTTTGTTGAACTAATTTCATGTCAACAACTTTCTAATGTTAAGAAAAAAATAACCGGCATTGATACCGCAATATGCGTGTTTTGCCAAATGGATAAAAATAACACAGACAACCAACATGTCTGTCAACACTATAAACTGTCAGCTGACAATAAGAACTTACCCATTTCACACTCCGATCATCTCCGTGCAGAGCAGTTGCCACAACTTCAGCATCACCTGAACTTTGAGTGCTTCCTCCACTGCTGCTGTTTACCACTGATGTGCTTCTACATTACAAAATAAATGTTGTCAATCATGTCTCATGCTAACACATCATTTGGACTTTGATGTACTAACTGACAATGTAGTGAGGAAACATATACACAAGAATGTATGTCTTATGTGGATGGCCAGAAACAACATCATGTTTGTCAACAGAAAACATAAACTTTTCAAAATCAACGAACTTTCACAACTAATGTTAAATTAAATCTTGTAAGAGAGAAATGAAATCAGAAATAATTGAATGCAGAGATTTTTTGTTATGAACAGTAGCATCTTTTTTGTTATAAACAGTAGGCAATATTGAAATACTTATAGATTGGGAAGTGTTCACATTATTAGAGTTATGTGAATTAAAAAGAGTAACTTTACACCGACAGAAAACTTTGGTTCATTTAAATCAGTCGCTGATTTCAGCGACACAAGGTAACTGTTTCCTTGAAACTATTTTCTAGGTAGAGGAACTTTTAGGCCAACAATACACAGAATGTATTTTAAGGAAGTTGGCAGAAACGTTTTAATTTTCATGACATCAGTGGTATGGTGCAGCAAAAAATATGCTGAGTTTCCAAACAACAGAATACTCTTAAAAGGTTTAAAACTGGAGACGATAGAAAAAAACCTGCACAAACTAAATTTAAAAGTCAGAAACAATAGTGCATTTAACAAAGCCAAAAATAAACTGGTAAAATGAAGTATTAGTTGGAAAATCACCATGTTAACCAGTTTAAATAACTTTTTCACACAACTAACATGTTTTTGCATGTTTACAGAAATTTGTGCGGAAAGTATGGCCAAACTTTTTAAACCTAAATAAACCAACAAAGTTGGATATGAGTTTTTCTATAATAGTCGCCCTATCAACTGGATCAAAGAGTAGCAGGTAGCAAACAATTTTTACTTGACCCACAAAGTTTAATTACCTCGATGTGTTTGTAGAAGCAACAGAAGATGCCGGTTCAAGATCGAATGTCCCCGAATCAGATTCATTGTTTCTTGATGCTACATCACTATTCCGTTGTTCCTTCTTGTTCTAAACACCAAAAAACTTTAGTTTATTTAACACACAAACATTAATATTTATGTATTGATGAAACGAGCTAACTTACAAATTTTTTGAGAGGTAAACCGCTTTTTGTCATATCATTTTTTAACTATAGATATTGTGAATTATTTTTTTATGTTCTTACGGACAAAATCTATTTTTCCTCTCAAAAATATCTGGCCCAAATAGTAAAAAGGGACAAGCTTTATTTATGAAACATCAGTTGTAATGATGATGGCATGAGTTATTGCCAAAACATTTCATGAATAAAGGATCTAAAACTATTGGAGCCAGTGCATTATTGATAGGAGTTATGAACAGATCCACAATACGCAAAACTATAGCTTGAAACCAACATCTGTTCCTCGTCAAAAACATGTGTTGATTTTATGACAAAGCAATGGAGGCAAAACANCATTATTGATAGGAGTTATGAACAGATCCACAATACGCAAAACTATAGCTTGAAACCAACATCTGTTCCTCGTCAAAAACATGTGTTGATTTTATGACAAAGCAATGGAGGCAAAACACAAAAACTGGCAAGAACTTTAGGTAAATATGTGAATTTTAGTGTGGAGAAAGCTTGGCAGTAAAAATGTTATTTCAGAATCAAAACCAGTATTTGAAGATTCCGGTTGTTTTCCGGAGGTCTTAAGTGCCCGCTGGTTATTGGCATTCGTCACATTTTACCACCACATTGTTCACAGGAATTGGTATTTGGAGTGGGAGATAACATTTTTTTATGGAAACAAGGAACTTAAACAAGAAACTGTAAATGTTAGTCCACCTGCATTTAGCTAACACTGTATATTCCCTTAGGTTTTACATTTCTTAATACTTGTGTCTTTTTTCCAAGGAAGGAATTATGACTACATAACAATTAAAATTTTTTACCTTTTCATTCTCCCCTTTTTTCTTACGTAGAAATCTTCCACTAATCCTCTTTTTCTTGTTTCGTTCTTTTTCAAAATCTGTCATGTATTCCTGTGCAACACGGATAAAACATAACTGTTTATATTTTGAAATGAACAACTTGCACAACTTTGGATCAGCATTGCAGTAAAACCAATAAACTTGTTACATGACCCTATATTTGCAAACAGAAATTAAATTGCATGTCAATAATGTACAAATTACTGTAAGTTGAAATGCCAAGGTTGTTTACTTTAATAAATATAGCAGTTTTTAAAATTTTCTGTTTTGGGGGCCTGTGGGTCAACTAATGGGTAAACTGGGGTAAAAAGTTGTCAGTGCACAACTTTAAATGCCTATTTGGTTAAGGAAAAATTTTGCAGAAATTTGTACTACCCTTTCTTGACCAAAATATGCGAACAAACCAGTGTCGTCAAGAATTAAAAGTCTATCTGTAGAAAGACATGTTGTTAACTGTCTTTGTAAATAGCAGTAAAAGTGTGATATTATAACATCATAGGTTTGTTGGCTGCAGAATAAACGTACACCACAAGATCTGTGTTTAATAATTGTTCACTAAAGTTGACACATTTTAACTTTGTCACCTCACACATGAATCTCTATTTATTGTTATTTTAAGACAATTTGAATAGAAACAGTGACAGTTTGAATCAAACCCATAATTGCACTCAAGCTTCACCGATGGGAAATACCAGTTACATTGTTTGCAAAATCCCACAGGATTACGAGGTTAAGCGCATCATCCACCCAAGCACAATATCTGCCCAACTAAAGACAAGCTATCATGTACAAGCCTCAATAGTGGTCAGCAAGTTGGCTGTTTGTTTTGACTGTGACAAAAGAACCATTTGAAAGTTTTTGTATAGATTGGTATGATCTGCTTAAAGTCAATGTACAAACTTTTTGATTACTTACATGGCCAAGATATAGATTCTGAGCTGTTAGATATTAATTTCTGAGCTTTAAAAAAATCGACAAGTCCCACCAAATACATCAAAATTTATGGAAAGACTCAACAAGTTTTGACAGTTTGACAAAACCCACCTTTTCAGAAGCTTTTTCTGGTGATGCGTTTAGATTTTCTTTCGATGTAAACAGGGCTTGAAATTTGTTCTTCACTTTTTTTTTATTCCTGGGAACACTGCTCAATCCCTCTTCACTTGTTCTGCAGGAGACAGAAGGTTGCAGGTTCAAATCCCATCACACAAAATCAAGTGTTATTGTCTCCACACATAATTAGGATATTAGCAAATGAAAATGTTAGAAATATTGCAACTTTATATCAGTTTTAATTATAATAGCATGTTTTGTATGTTTTTAATGACAGTCAATAATATTGGGCACCCCACATTACCCAGTTTGAATGGCTAGAGAAGTGAACATAAATTGTGCAAAATAATTTTTTTTACCCTGATCCACTTCTATCTCTCGTATTAATTTCACTTTCTGACAGAACAACAACATCGGTGTAATTTGTCTTCACTTGCGGAGTTGCACGAGTAAAATTGTTCCCCATATTCGACGACACCTCCACATCAATGTAATTTAATTTCTTCGTGCCTTTGTGAAAAAGAAACTAGGTTTTGGTTTGTGAGTTTGCCTTCTGTGATAAATGTCAATATAGGAAAATCAGAAAGTAGAAATTAGAGAGAAATAAACAACTACTATAAAATAGCATGCAATGAACATATTATATTAGGCAACAATTGGGTGAGTGCAAAAATTGCAAATCGTGTAAAACCATTTTTCTAGTTGCACATTAAATGCATCCTTTAATCTCAGTTTTAGAAATTATGCAGGGTAAAATATTATTTGGAAGGCACCTGGTAAATATTTTGACTTTTTTTAAATATATGGATTTAACATCATCGATTACCGCTGTTAACTTTATCATTCAAATCCTTCACGATAAGGTATTTCTTTTCCTTTGTAAGCATCATACTGCGACGACCGACAACATTGTCGGGGGGCAGGGGTGGGGGGTCTTCGGGAAACGAGTCATCCACAGATTTGCTCGACACTAGGGGTTTTACTCCCGGGGGCAAGCGTGGAGGGTCGCGATCGGGTGGAGGGGGCACTGGGGCAAAAATTTGATGGGTAAATAGGGAATTAATCAAAACAAAAAAAAAATATGCAAGGCCTTATTTTATGCAAAAGTTTGATAAGATTTTGACAAAAAATTATCACGCATCAAAAACAAACATAATAAATAAAACTTTATTAAGATGTGTCCAATGTATGAAAACATTTATGAGTTACCGTTCTCTTACAACACTGAAAATTGTTTTATGTAATACATGAAATTACATTGGAAAAAATTAAATGTTAATCTCATTTACATGAGAAGAAAACACATGTCTTCAGTAAATGAAAGAAAATCCATCAAAAAGTGAAATAAAATTTGATGTAACTGATTGCTGAAAGAAAAATGAAAAAAAATATGAAAATTGAATTTGCCATGCAAATAAAATAACAGGTATGAAAACAAATTGATGCTTAATTACTTGCAGGAGTTGAATTTGCTGAAATACAAAACAAATTTGACTTTTATTCACTGCAAAAATGCTTAAAACTCACAAAATGCTAATAAGAAGCCGGGAAGGAGAATAAAATGGGCTTGATTAATTGTATGTCACAGACCGACCACACAAGTATAAAATTAATTACGACATTTTCTCCCCAGTAAGCTGATTTTTCTATCCTAATCCCTAACTACAGCAGGGATACTTAAACAGGGGACAGAGTTGGGTTTTCACTAAAAGCTAGCAATGCAAAAATACAAAATAAAACATAGATGTGCAATATCTTCTGAAAAACCCCAACTGCATATAATTATGCTACATCCTTTTTACAGACAAGGTAAAAATGTAAAAAAACAAGTTGTATTTTACATTTTTGATCATGTGTTGGAAGGATGGTAAGTGTACATGAATGGTGTTTAGCGGCCCAACCCAAAAAGTTTGGAACTCCTGAGCCAAGGTACACAATGATAGAAACTTATTTGAATAGAAGAAAATCGTAATGAACTATTTGTCGAGTGCTGTCAGTCAATGTCGAGGGATTTAACAATAAAGTTAACAAGTTTAGATACAAACTGGATTCAGTCCTAGCTTTATTACTTTTTACCAAACTTTACATTTATTTTTCTGCAAATGTAGCATCTAATAGCAGTTGCAGCAGTCAATAAGCAACTACAGAACAACAAATAAAGTCATGAATAGTTGTATTGTAACAGACTTGACAATGTCATTAGGATTTTTACCAGTAGTGTTTTTATCAATAAAACCTGGCGTGGTGTTCCAATGCAAACAAAAATACACTATGGTAAACAGAGTGAGTGTAATTAAAAATTTTAACCTTTCATATTGCTACATAGACTTTTCAAACAAGGTTTAATGAAGTCATAGCAGTTAAAATATGAGTTTGGTATTGACTAAACCATTTAGCTTTTTTACCGTTAGGGTCGATTTCATGATATTCCCTTGTTGATTTGGGTTGTACAGCTGGTGGTGGGACAACTTTGCTGCCATAATTACTTGATGGAAACTGAAAAAGAAACAGAAAACTATTGAAAAAATGACGACCATTGCAAACCATGAAGTGAAACTAGTTCCTACTGATTAATATCAGTTGTTTACTCGCACTCGGCAAACAATTCAACATCAGATAACACACGATGATAACGATTATTAATTTGGCAAACCACCATTTTGTAACCCAATCATACTCAAATTAGCTCATAAAACTATTCTCACTTAATACAAAGTGCTTTTCAACAAGGATAAATGGAAATATTCACTTAGAAAAGTTTGTTTTACCATTATTGACTTTTTTACATGCAAAACATTCCTAAAGTATGTGAATTAACTAATGTTGTAAAAAGGCACAAACAATATTGACCGAGCAAATTGACAGCTTTGTTACCCAAGATACAACCTTACATAGAAGCTTTTACTTTTGAATGTCACCATTTTACTACAGAGGTTTCAACAAAAACTATTTCTCCTTTCCTGTCTGTGTAATTAAATGCTCTATGTTAGCTTTTGTCATTTAATATTTCACTGATGATGAGAATAGTTTTGTCAAAACATATGTAATAAAATGGCAAAGAATTCATTTTTTACCTTTACCATCATTTACTAGTACATAGAAAGTTATACCACACATATGTTCCTCAAACTATGACAGCACAAATACCAGGTTTATGTTCAATCATTAACCACATCTTCCCAGCAGCAACTAAACTGTACGAAACCTAAAATAATGTTTCTTCAAACACATTAACAAACCGCAACTCAAAACTTATGACAAGTTGGGGACCAATAACTTGTCAGGTGACTAAAAGAGTGAGAAAGCCTGAAGGCAAAACAAGTTCACAGACCAGACAGCAACGCAAACTGTTACTTCACAAAGTTGTTTGTTCTAAGTGTTAAGTTGTGGCCTCAAAAATATGATTATAGAATTAAGAAATCCAAAAGTTATTTAAACTTATAATACATAAACTGGACCACCCAACAAAAACAGTGCATAACAGAAGGGTTTACGTCAGTTAAAAACCAAAAGTAATTATATTTATAAATGTACTTACATGTACATCTTTCGACATTGGCTCATAACGAATTTCAACTGTAGATTCAGGAACATTTCTGGACATTGGCAAATATCCCTGCAAACTTTTTGTGCTTCCGATGTTTGGAGGAGGATATGGAACATCGTCTGCTACTGCGTACACTGCACTGGTTATGTTGGTATTGGACTCGTCAAAATCTTCGTAGGTCACGAAATTCATTCCAGGATTGTCCTCCAATGAATCGCTGTCACTCGGAATGTTGTATATCGCAACGTCAGCGTTTGCGAATATTTCTTGGGTTGTCATTCTCGATTCAACTTTTTGANATTGGCAAATATCCCTGCAAACTTTTTGTGCTTCCGATGTTTGGAGGAGGATATGGAACATCGTCTGCTACTGCGTACACTGCACTGGTTATGTTGGTATTGGACTCGTCAAAATCTTCGTAGGTCACGAAATTCATTCCAGGATTGTCCTCCAATGAATCGCTGTCACTCGGAATGTTGTATATCGCAACGTCAGCGTTTGCGAATATTTCTTGGGTTGTCATTCTCGATTCAACTTTTTGATTCTCTTCCCTTGATTCCTTGCTCTTTGCTGGTTAATGACAAAACTATGTGTTTTCCACTAATGCATGACATTACATTTGCTGTTAAGTTCACAATGAAATATTTTGAAAACAAAAGTTAGTTACCAAGCAATAAATCATTAGTGCCAATTCTGTATGTAAGGCTGTATAAATAGAACTTTGTGAAATAAAATACCTGTCTGATTTGACTTAATTTGACCTTCTTATAGCACATGTTTAGAAACAGTAGACTTACAGTCGGTGTTTTTAATTCCTAAAAAAATGTTTTGACTAACAGCTAAAATTAGAATCTTACCTTTAACAGAAGAG